>CM055869.1:42770982-43075982 GCA_029582165.1 Portulaca oleracea
TTTCACTTGGTGACATCGATAATGTGCTCAGCCCAATCGGGGATAGAGGATCATGCCATAGGACTCTATCGTACCATGGTAGTACGAGCGAATAAGTGCACCCGACTTATGTGGCTTAATGATCTACATATTGAACAACGTCACTCCTTCCAGCCATGCACAAGTAAAGTGTGATTAGTATTTCCTCAAGTAGATTTGGTAGCCGGTGCGGTCCAGGATGACACAGATGATGTGCCCTATCCCGATGGTTGATTTGGCTGCGGGGCTGCTGATGGAGACCAACTGGTTCAAGATACACGACCCAGTGTTCACTAACTCCCCTTCCAGGGCGTTAGAGATGATGAAAAGTTCATCCTTACGCACATGGTTTATGTTCTCATATCTCCCAAACACCAAGTTGGAGATGATTTGTTGAAAGTATCAGATGGTCGGGTTGCAGATGTCTGTGGCTCTTGATAGAGTCGGGTCATGATACCGAGGCTTCTCGATACCTTAGGAGTTTAAGGTCTCCTCCTATGGCATGTAAGGGCCCTCATGATCTTCTGCTCCTCGATGACGGATGCGTGTCAATACATGGTGCCCTCGGTGGGGAGCTCGAGCAGCTGGTTGAGCTTTTCCATTGTCAACGTGGTCAACCTTCCACCTACTCTATAACTCATCTTGGCATCCTCCGAATGACCGTTCAGTTTAAACTTAGGGAGCTTAAAACTCCAAAATAGGTTGATCATAAACCGGTGTGTCTATCTTCACAAACTGTTGCCATCCTAATCTTTCAAACAATACCCTGAGACTACGCCTTATGAAAAATTGTTTGCAAGTTTTATCATGATACACAAATTTTTCGATTTTTAAAGGATTCGTATTTCGCCTTAAACATCTCATCCCCATGAAAATTAACCTTGGAATTAATATCATACTCGAGCTTACCCGTCTCCATCCGGTGTTCGGGATGTATGCCGAAGCATGATAAAGGTGCAGCGGGCGCACACACTTACCTCTCGATGCCATTAACTCACTTCGAGCTGAAAGACCCAAGTGTGGATGATGGATGACCCTTGGAAACTCGAAATCAATGTGGATTGACCCTTGTGGTGAACCTCAAACTAGGCTTGAAGGCCTGTTTTATGGGAATTGGGGTTCAAAGGGTTAGGGTTCAGGGTTTGGTGAGTAGTGAGGTTGAGGGTTTGTGAAGGAGGGTTAGAGTAGAAAGGAAGGGTTGAGGGTTTAGGAGCTGAGTGGAGGAAGGTTAAGGTGAAAGGTTAAGGTTTAGGGTTTGGGAGGGTTTTGTGAAGGAGAAAGCTGAGGAAGGAGGATTAAGGTGGTCGAAGATGTGGTGGCTGGAATGGTGCTCGAATAGGGGTTGAGAAGTGGTGGTTTCTGGGCTGGGGTCTGCTCGAGTGGGGGTTGAAGTGTGGTAGAGGTAGATGGTGAATGGTGGTTTGGCGTGGGAGGGCTGAGAGATGGGGTGGTAGTGGTCGGATTCCGGCAAGGTGTTACCAAAAAAATAATGGTAGAAGGTGGCAGGAGTGGCTGAGGGTGTCTGGAGGTAGGTGGTGAATGGATCTGGGTTTTGAACAGGGTGAAGAGAGAGAGAGAGAGAGAGAGAGAGAGAGAGAGAGAAAAAGAGAGAGAGAGAGAGAGAGAGAGAGAGAGAGAAGAGGAGGGTGGTTACCGGGGATGTAGTTGTAGCGACGACAGTGGCAAACCGGTGAGCAGGGCGGCGGAGCTGGCGACGACGGTGGTTTTCGGCAACGATGATGGCTGCACAGGAGTCAGAGAAGGTCGAGGGAGAGGGGTTGCAAGGCTTGAGGCACGAGCGTGAGATATGAGAGAGTGGAGAATGAGGACGAAGACCCCGCCATTCCAATTTAATTCCGCTGCTGTAGACACATCACGACCGTAATATGGCACCTCACGACTATGACGCACTAAAAATCTTCAAAACATCAGCGTCTCTCACAGGCGTGACATGAGGACGTCACGGTCGTGAGGCTGGTTCTGTCCGAAAATTGGAAAGGGTTGCAAAGATCTCACGGGCGTGACACCAAAGTGTCACGACCATGAGGGTGTTTCTGCCCTGCTGCTGAGTTCTGATGGGTTGAGGCTCACAGCCGTGGAAATTGACCCTCACGGTCGTGAGGTGGGTTATGCTTCGGAGACTAAAATGTGGGTTTTTGAGGGTCACGGTCGTGAGGCCTATTCCATCTCCTTCCTCTTTTTGAGCTGTAACCTCTCAAAAATCTAACTCTTTTTCTAACTTAACTCCCTCAAGCTCCCTCATACTCCTCTAAAATCTTCAAACATAGTCTCAATACACACAATCTCCCTCAAAACTTTCAACTCTCACTCTTGCTTATATTTCTGTTCTTTACACTTCTCTCATCATTTTTTTCTTTTTTCTTATTCTCTTTTTTTATTTTCCCTTTTTTTTCTTTTTTTTTTCAAAAACCTAAAACTAATACCTTGTATACAAACATGGGTTGCCTTCCAAGAAGCGCTTGTTTTAGGACCCGAACCTGACCATATTCACCTCTATCAATCAATCTTGAGGTCGACGAGGTGGACATCTCCCTCGACCTTGCCTTCTTTGTTAACCTCTTGATCCTTAACCTTCGAGAGGTCAATCTCAAAGCTTTGCAGCGCCTTTCCTAGCTTGTCATTGAATCCCGAATGCATCTCATTCTTGCAAACAGGTGATCAAACTCTCATGCACTCATCAAAAAACGTTAATAACTTCAATAACAAACCAAAGCATTCAAGATCAAGCAAGCACTCATGGTCCAAGAGGACATTCTCCCCTACCCCGCACTTATGATCGTCACACGTCCCGAATTCAAAACATTCGAGGGTGGTAGAGTCAGTGTCATTCCCTGTAGGGGTTATGGTATCCACATTAAAGCTTTTGGGAGGTATGGGGTTAGTCAAAGGAAATCCAAATGATTCATAGTCATTGTCATGGGCATATTAGGACTCATCAGATGTAAAACTCTCACATATCATCTCACTCTTTCCTTTCGGAGGAGGAAGGTCATATTCACCAACATCAAAGTCTTCCACAAACACAAAAGACTCAACCTCAGGCACACATTCAACATTCTCATTACAACCAAGCTCATCATATGAATCTTTGAAAGTAAAAGACTCACACAAACATACCTCTATGGGTTCCTTGTGTGATTGATCATCCCCATCGTACCCATCCTGCGCTGCTCCTATCACATCGACCCTATAGTAAGGATGTTCCATGTTTAGTGCGGCCATAGACTTTCCCAAACTGAACTCCAACTTCTCATCACCGATGTTAAGTGTCAGAATCCCATTTCGCACATTGATTATCACTCCAGCAGTGGCGAGGAACGACCTTCCCAAGATGATGGGAATTTGTACGTCTTCCTCCATGTCGAGAACCACGAAGTCACATGGTATGAAGAACTTGCCGACTTGTACAGGGACATCCTCCGTGATTCCTTGGGGGGTCAAATAGATCAGTCTTCCAGTTGCAGAGAGATGGAGGTAGGAGTAAGATCATCTAGGTTGAGCTTCTTGCACACCGAGTAGGGCATTACACTCACACTTGCTTCAAGGTCGCACAGGGTGCGACTAATCTCCAAATCACCAATGGAGCATGGGATCGAGAAGCTCCCCGAATCAACCAGTTTCTGCAGCAGTTTGTTATCGATGATGACGTTGCACTCTGCAGCCATGGAAATCGTGGCATGATCGCTCACCTTTCTCTTATTGGTCAAGAGGTCTTTCAGGAACTTCTTGTAAGTCGGTATATCGTTGATAGCATCTATGAAAGGAATGTTGATATGCAACTTACGGAGCACTTCTAGGGACAGAGCAAAGTTAGCGTTCTCCTTATTGTTCACTAACCGTTGTGGAAATGGCACGGGCGGTCTATAGGTGCGAGCTTGTTGTGTAACAGGCTCACCATGTTCTTCCTCAATTGGCTCATTCTTCTTCTGCTCTTTGCCCCTAGCCGCTTTCTCTATCGCCCTCGACCCAAGGCTCTCTCCTCTACCATCTCATCATTATCCTCTCCTGCTGCCTCCTCAAGGTTCACCTGATTGTACGATATTTTCTTCATTGGATTGGCCCTACCAGCTCGGTGCCACTACGCAGTGTAATGGCATTCAGTTGCCCCCCCAGGTTCTATTAGGGTTGGCTAGGCAATCCCTTAGAGGAAGAGGCTTGAAGTTGGGTGAATTGTTGACCAAGTTGTGCAACCTGCGTTTCCAACATTTTTTGTTGGTCTGAAGTTGCTCATTTTGTCTCAGGAGTTGTTCATTCCGCTGAATCAACTGCTCATTGTGTTTGAGTTGGGAGGCGTTGACAGCCTCTTGGTTCTTCAAGTATGCCTGGAAAAAGTGATAGTCATATGTAATCTGCTAAGGTGATGGTTGAGGAATATGATGTATGAATGAGGCTGATGAGATTGGGGGCGGATAGGGTTCTGGGTGGTGTATGATAGGTTGTTGTGGTATGATGTGTTGGCTTACTCATTGTTGACCATCTCCTGTTGGCACATGAACGACGTTGAGCGCCGTCGTAGATTTCACAACCCAAGGTAGCACTAGCAGATGGTGTGGATGAGGCTTGCACCTCCATGATCAATTTTAATTGATGAGCGGTTTTGAACTCCGCCATATCCTGGGATAACATATCGATCGCCTTGAGAATGTAATTCACATTCTCTCCTTCTATTTGCTCTTGCATATCCCGTACATGATTGCCCCAATAGCACACATTCTCCGCCATCTGAGCCAGGAGAGCATCCGCCTCCGTAGGGGTGTTGTTCAAGAACTGGCCTCTCGATGCATTATCTATCATTTTTCTGGTAGCTCTGTTCAACCCGTTGTAGAAGGTGTGGGTCATCAGATGTGGTGGGAGCTCGTGGTGCGAGCATGCTCATTGGAGGATCTTGTATCGCTCCCACGTATCATATGAAGACTCCCCGGGGTCCTGTGTGAAATGCATAAGGAGAGTCCTCAGTTGGGCGCTCTCCTGTGGTGGGAAGAACCTCTTTAGAAAGGCAAAACTGAGGGACTCCCAAGTAGTGAAGGAATACCTCGAGCAGTTGTCAAGCCATGCCCTTGCCTTCCCGACTAGAGAGAATGGGAAGAATCTCAAGCGCAAGTACTCATCAGAGATCTCATTCATCTTGATCATACTGCATCTCACCATAAAGGTCGAGATGTGCTCCAATGGCTTCTCGGCCTTCAACCCATGGAATTGGGCTTGCTCGATATGATTCAGATAGGCCGACTTGAAGTCAAAAGAGGCGTTGTCGACCAGTGTCGTCAACATTATAGCTGAGTCAGCTGTTGGTGAGGCATACGATAGCAAAGTGCGTGGCGGTGGTGGCGGTGGTTGTTCCGCCATGAGTTGTCGTTGGTGTCTCCTACAGGCATTGACGAGGTTTGGGTCGAGTAGTTCGTTTGATCTCTGGATCAACTAGCAAGAGAGGCTGATCTCTCCTATGTATACACTGAAACAACAAACCAAATTAAACAGCCTAGGGTCTACACTACACCAAACGACTCGGACGAACCGGACTCGAAACAAACAAAAACCAAATAAAGCACTCGAGGGCGCAAGTCTCTGGCAACAACGCCAAAATTTGTTTAATGTTTTCCTAAGGACTAGGACAACGGTCGTTATGACTCAAGGAGTTGGACCCTAATGTTTGGATTCAGTCTTTTGTCTCAAGAAAGGTCCCAAGTAACAGAGTTTGGGTATGGTTTTCAAGCAAAGGATTAATCAAATAAGGAAAACAAGGGCTTGGGGGTAGTATCAGGCCAACCTAGTGAAATACTAAGCGCGGATTTCATGGTTTTAGGAGTGATCGGTATTCAGTTATCAAGTGTGAGGATTGCATGGATAAAGTAGCATCGATTTTCCTGTCTCGAGTGGTAAATCGATACTTATTTCCCAAAGTCCATCATCACTCTCGTATATGACGGGCTTTGATAGTATTCAAATACAATCCTCACTAATCGATGTTTGGGGGAGGATTTATAACCTCTCGGCACCAAAATCCTCCAACATCGAGTGGAAATAGAGGGAGGAACACTCAATTACCTCATTAATCACCCTAATCCCACTAATCTATGTCTAATCCCCCATTAAGGGCCCTAATTACCCTCCAACCCTAAAGGGACTTAGCTACTCATGTTCATGGCTAGCCATAATTCACTAATAAAAGGAAACTTCAACATAATTCTAACACAACTATGGAAAACTTGCATAATAACACTAGTAAAAGCAATTAAAGCATAAACCAAGCAAATTACACTAATTAAGAACAACCAATTTAGAGAAAGAGAAAGAAAACTCACTAGATTAGGATTTCAATGGCAAGAAGTTGGAACAAAACTTTAAATTTCAATAAAGAACTTGAATTCTTCAATGGAATCATAGGAATTGCATTAATTAAGCATAAAACCTAATTAAGAGTGCACTAATTATGTTTAATCAAGGGTTAAAACTCTAAAACTCAAAACTACAAACTTAGAATTGAATAGCTGTTGTCGAAAACTAGGGTTTTATATTATATAATTGGGGGAAAAAGGGTCAAAATGAAGTCATTTTGCCCTGAAACAAAACTGGGAAAAAGGGGCATCACGACTGTGACTAGGTGCGTCATGCTCGTGAGGCCTGAAATTTGCCGAAGAAATACGCGAGCTTCGAATCGCTCACGGGCGTGACAAGTGGGTGTCACGGGTGTGAGGGGCCTTCTATCTGGACTATTCTTGGAGGTCACGGCCGTGAGACTTAGGGTCACGACCATGAGACCGCTCTCCTTCAAACCCATAATATTGCTCTCTTCATGTGTCACAACTGTGAGACCCAATGTCACGCTCGTAATGCCATTGTCTCTCAAAACCCAAAAATCATCCTTCTTGGGGTGTCACGGTCGTGACACCCATTCTGTTCAAGGGTCGAAATCTCTTGAGTTTGATGACCAGGGGAAGGTAGGGTCACGACCGTGACCGTCTGGCTCATGGTCGTGACACACCTTCTGGTGGCTCTGGTCCTCTTGACTCTCCTCGAGGCTAAGGCTCGGGCTTCCTTCGTCTCTAGCCGGGTTTTCTTCGTCTTGGGCCAGGTTTTCTCGGGATTCACGTTGGGATTCCGACCCTTCTTCCTAGTTTTGGCCTCTTTTTGTGCACTTTTCCTTCACAAGTACATAATTGCTTTTAAGATACCTACAAAAGACAAAAACAACATAAAAACACTATATTTGTTCACGGAATCGAGGAAACTGCCAAGGGAAAAGGATGCATTTAGGCTCAAAACTAAGTCTAAACAGTAATATAGATCTTGTGTAAAAATTTGATTGATGTGATGCAATTTTGGGGTGATGTTAGTGGTTACAAAGAGGATATTGACAAATAAATAAATAAAATAAACGGAAATATGTTACTAAATTTTAGTTTTGATAATTGACTAAATTAAAATATCTCACTAAACTTCATCTGCTTCTTTTTCACATAGTAGTAGGTAGGAATGATAATATGTCAGGTCTGGGCTGGATCCAGCTGGACTCGGACCTGGACCCAAAACCATTAAATTGTTTTGGATCCAGACCCGATCCGGGACGCAGTGGGTCCTAGAAATCTGGACCCACACCCACTGAGTCTGTAAGTCCTTAATGGGTCCAACTAATGCATGAAAAATACTCCAAGCCACCACTCTTTACTTCACCTCCCTACTCTACTATTGTGTTCACATATAGTTGTAGAAACTTAGTACTTAGGCTATCTAAATTGTTATTAAAGTAAGAACAACAATGTGGAAAAATGGTGTCATGAATTAATGAGGTAGTTGCAATCAAGCTAGGGATCATCAAGAAGTTGAATACAAAATATTATCAACACAGATTGAGTGTTGTAAGGTTGAGAATGTGTCTCCCTTCCCCTTTCTCTATCAATTCTTAAGAGTAGGAAGAATAGAGAGCCTCTATTAGTTCCTGAGAGTTGAAGTATAGAATGAGTCTATCAATTTCTTCCAGTCGAAGCATAGAGCTTGCATCATTGGGCTAGCCTCCAATGTTGTGTTTTTGGACTCCGTTTCAAAATATCGATTCTGAAACTATCCATTTAAGCCCGTCACGATTTATCCGGTGTCGGAAACAAAAACAACAAATAGTGATTGAAATGTCTAATAGTCTAGGCTTTTCATTTTTTTTAAAAAAATGTGTTTGATTTGATGGGTCTGTGGGTCGGGTCTACAGGTCTGCACCTAGACCCGAACTCAGACTCATAAATTTTTGGTGGACTCAGACCCGATCCAGATCCAACCAGTCTAAATTTTTTTGGACCCAAACCTGCCTAAATGGGTCAGGTTCGATTGGGTCTTGATTGGATCCAAGACCCACTGCCATCTCTAATAGTAGATAGCTAACAAGTTCATAGTCTTTGGTCAATTAAAATCGGTCTCTCTAAATCTAAATTAGTAAATTACAAAATTTACGTATAAGAATGTTATATCTCATCCACTCATCCCAGTTTTTTTTTGGATTTTAATTAGGGATGACAACGGGTCGGAGGCGGACTGGAGGTACCCACCTTCACCTTCGCTCCAATTAATAATCGGAGGTGGAAGTCACCTCCAAATCCAATTAATCGGAGATGGGTGGACCTCCAAATCCAAACTTAATCGGAGGTATCCAATTCCAACTTCGACCCGATTACCTCCGATTCCGATTTGCTTTTATACGTTTTTGTAAAATGATTTCCTCCGACTCAGATTACTTCCAACTTCGATTACCTCTGATTAATAAATCATACTTGTTAAAATAAAACTCCGATTTCTAATTTTATTTTTTATTTTTTTATTTTTTTTTTATATTAGTTACTGTAATCGGACTTAATCGGGTCGGAGGTGATCACCTCCATACCCACCCCAATTATAATCGGAATCGGATTTTTTTAATCGGATTCGGAGTCAGACTTTTTTAGTCGGATTTAGATTCAGAGTTTTTTTTTTCGAACGAATCGAATTCGCTTCGAATTCGGACATGGTTGTCATCTCTGATTTTGATATGTTATCCTTTACTCTATAATAAAAATGGCTAGACGCCTTTGTTGTTTTGCTACTCTATCTACCTGCTTGCTTGCCTGTGTTCACACATGAATTTACTATTTTACACTTGGATATAATAATTAATCAGCAACTTGTTTTTAACTTGTGTTCACACTTAAATTGACTATTTTACCCTTGAGTACAATAACTAGGTAATATAGGTGACTGTATATCTGATTAAGGTAAATATGGGTCAAATGTATTTCAATTTTGGGTAAAATTCACTCTAAAAATATGACTTGGGTGTATTTCAAATTCAAGTAAATATGGGTCAGATAATCTTTGATAGTAAAAATTTCTTTTTAAGGTAAATACAGGTCGATTGTATTTTAGTTTCGGGTAAATTTCACTCGAAAAATGTTACCCGAGTGTACTTTGTGTTTAGGTAAATACGATTGGGTGTATTTCAAATTCAAGTAAGTACGGGTAAGATGTTCTTTGACAACAAAAATTTCTTTTAGTTTTATACGAGTAAGATGTTCTTTGATAGTAAAAATTTCTTTTCAGAGTAAATACGGGTCAGGCGTATTTTGATTTCAGGTAAATTCCATTCTAAAAAAATGACTCCGGTGTATTTTGGGTTTAGGTGAATACGATATGGTGTATTTCGCATTCAAGTAAGTATGGGTCAGATGTTCTTTGATAATAAAAATTTATTTTAGTTTTATGTAAATATATTTTGATACAATTATAATATTTGTACAATAAAATGTTAAAAATTTTAACATACGACAATAATTAAAGGATTTTATATTGGTATGGAAACTAAATTGTTGTACATTGTATTTGAAAAATAAATATAATAATATATATAAATTACATAATATTGTATTATTATTTGTAATTTTTCATATTATTATAATCTAAGGTAATATCTACTTAATATAATAAATTTAATGTAAATTATTACACCAAACTTATATCGAAAACTATCATTTCTAGCCCGTGCACGGGCAATCTTTAATAGTTTTAAATTAAAAGTTTAAAAGAACAAATATTATGGTGGAAAAAAACATAAATAGAAAAACAAATAAGGTGCAACATAGGAAGTAAGTTGTTCATCAGAAAAAGAAAAAAAAAAGGGTTTGAGGGAGGAAAGTGAGTAGTGGCAGGCATAGTACGAGTTGTACCTTGGCCTGTGCAAATGGGCGGTTGTCCATTGGGCAGTTGTGAGAGGGCTGCAAAATACGGGTTGTACCCGTTTAAACCAAAAAACGGGCTGGGCTCTTAACGGGTACACCGCTAATTTCATTTCGCGGGCCCCCGCGGGCCGAGTTTGGGCTTGACATAATTAGAAACGGGCCAGAGTAAGCGCCACTGCAAGTCTGCAATCACACTCAGTCTCACAAACACTAGGGTTTTGCCTCTCCCTCTCCCTCTCCCTCTCCCTCTCCCTATCAAGTTTCTCTCTTACCCGCCATCGTCGCCACCACCACTATTGTCTCCGGCGAATTGCATCGACTCCAGTGAGTTGTGTCGTCTCCGGCGAACTGCTACCAGCCTCACAAACGTTAGGGTTTTGTCTCTCACTCTCATTCTCCCTGTCAATTTCACTTGTTTTTGTATCTCTTTGTTTTTGAGTTTCGTCTCTTTGTTTTTGAATTTCTGTATTTTAAAAGATTCAAGTTTTTCTCTTTTTCAAAAATTCTGTATTTTCTTAGTTTCTGTATCTCAATTTGATTGGATTTATGTGCATTTTGGCAAAGATTGTAAAGAATAAAAGTAATTTTCTTGCAATTTTTCTGGGTTTAATTTTTTTGTTGGGTTGTATGATTTTTCATTTATTGTTGGTGATCTCTCCATGGGTGTGGCAAAGATTGTAAAGAAGACTCAAGGCAGATTGTTTGTACTGTGCTTTATAGTCATTCATAGATCATCAGTTCATCACAGTATTGCTAATGTCCTAATTTCATTCATGGCACGCATTCTTTTTTCGTCAGTTTACTTTTGGTTGTTCTTTTTTATACAGCACTTGGCTCAGGCGATATGATGTGTAAATCGACTACCATGCATTCTTGTATACATTTCAGGCAATTCTGAGTACTATATCAACTGTTTTTACGCAACATTATGAGTTTTCGTGGGCCTAAACGGGTTCATTTTTGTGTTCTTTGCCTCAAAATTTCCTTTTTTTTTTTTTGCAATGTATGATAAATGGATAAGTCTGCAATTGTGAATTTAGTGCAGAGATGAATAATGTATATATTTGATTGTGAAAAATGATGGGTATTTTGTTGGGTAACTTGGGTGATGGACTGATTGTAAAAAATCTCTATTTAGCCCGACCTGAACCCGGCCCGGCCCATTTAGGGCCAGTTAAAATCAACCTATTTAGGCCCAGTAAAGAAGTCTCTGTCCAGCCCGGCCCGACCCGTTAGTGGCTAGCCCGAACCCGGCCCGGCCTGTTGCCCAACTCTAATGTAAATATATTTTGATACAATTATAATATTTGTACAATAAAAACGTTAAAAATTTTAACATACGACAATAACTAAAGGATTTTATATTGGTATGGAAACTAAATTGTTGTACGTTATATTTGAAAAATAAATATAATAATATATATAAATTACATAATATTGTATTATTGTTTGTAATTTTTCATATTTATTATAATATAAGGTAATATCTACTTAATATAATAAATTTAATGTAGATTATTATGCCAAACTTATATCGTAAACTATCATTTCTAGCCTGTGCACGGGCAATCTTTACTAGTTTTAAATTAAAAGTTTAAAAAAATAAATATTATGGTGGAAAACAAAAAAAAATAAAAAATAGAAAAACAAATAAGGTGCAACAGAGGAAGTAGGTTGTTCATCAAAAAAAGAAAAAAAAGGGTTTGAGGGAGGAAAGTGAGTGGTGACAGGCATAGTACGAGTTGTACCAGGAATGGTGGGGGGGGTCCATTGGTATTGAATATTGATACCCGAAACAAGATAAAATGCCAAACAAACACGTGGTCCTTTTCACTCTCTTCTCTGTCAGTCATTGTCCTCCCCTTCTCCTTCCTCCCATGACCCACTACGCAATTTCTCACAATGACCAAAAGGCAAAACCCAATTTTGCCATTTCTACTTCCCTCCTCCTTCTTATCAAAATCAAACACAAACACAGGACACATCTAGCTTCCTACCTTGTTTGGTTGGTGGGTCGAGCAATTATTCCTCCGTCCTCCAAAAATCTTCTCCTTTCTCTCTCCTGTTACCATTACAGCTTTCTGTTATTTCCACTAATTGCCCCAATCTCCAACCAAGAGCCAGTTTTCTTTTTGCTGAATTCTCTTCTTCCCTACCATTTCCTGCTTCCTACTCTTCTTATCTGCTTCTCTTGGTGAGTCCTCATTACCTTTATCTTCTTTTTGGGTTTCGCTAACTCACTTGTTTTCCAATCATTACCTGCTCCAATTTCTGGGTCACCCTGATTTCAGCATGATATTTACGGCTACAGTTCAATTGCTTTTCCAGCCCTTCACTGGATTTTGTTTCTTAATTCTTGTCCTTTTTTAAAAAAAATTAATTTTGATGTTTGTCACTTGAGTTATTTAATTGTTTGTCTATCTGTTTGGGGTCGGTTAATTTTGGCTGAAGTTCTTAGTGCCCAGCTTTTTTCTGTGTATAGTCAAATGCAACCTGTGAAATTATTCCTTTAGTTCCAAAAACATGACCACCCCCAAAAGTACAGGGAAAAAAGGGGATTCTTGCATTTATGTAATGTGGTGGATTTTTAGATGCAGCTCATGTAGCTTTTAGTAGTTGTTTCTTATTTGGTGGCACAGCAGTATAATCCATATTTCCCTTGGATGTTGTACGTTGCCGTTAATTGGTTCTGCTCTGTATTTGTTGGATAGCCTGCTTGAATTCCTGTGTACATTTGGTTCCCTCACTTATTTCAGTTTGAAACAAGACACTTATAGCAAGGACTTTATCTTTATCACTGTTGCTTTGGGTTACCTTCTAGACAGCTGAGGCTGCCTAACTTCCTTTTGTTGGGGTAGTGGTTGGCGTTTGGTTGGATGTAATAGAATGCAATCAACTATGCAATGTAGTGTGCTATTTAATGTAATGTAAAAGTGATTGCATTGTCATGTTTGGTTACTTGTAATGGATGGTGTAATCACCAATAAATAAAATTGATCATTTTCTTTTTATGAATGTCATAATTTTTTTTTAAATTTTTTTTGGGGGGTGGGGGGTGTACATTTAAGGGTTGTGCTCGAGTGGAATGAAGCTATAGTAAAATGAGGATATGCTTGAGAGCGAGAGAGTAAAATGGGTGCTCTTGGGAGAGAGAAAGAGAGATTAAAATAAGTGTAAGTGGGTGTGTAGGTATGCTTAAATGCTTTAGAGCGAGAGAGTAAAATGGGTGCGCTTGAGTGTAGGTGTGTGTGTGAGAGAGAGAGAGAGAGAGAGAGAGAGAGAGAGCGCAAAATGAGTGTGGTTGAAAGAGAGGAGAGAGGAGGCTGCTTGAAAGAGAGGAAAGAGGAGGGAGAGAGTAAATTGGTGAGAGAGTGTGTAAAATGGTTGAGATGAGAAAGAGTAATTGAATAGTGAGATGTTACATCGATAAATGAGATACTTTTATCGTTGTAATCAAAATGACATAGGTGATTACAACATAGGTAAGTGTGCTATTACAATTACATTACTAGAGGTTATTTAGTTTACAAGGTAATCTTAATTACAAGGCTCATATGCAATACAGTGCAAATAACATTGCAATTTTGATTGCATTTTATGGTTAATTGCATCCAACCAAACAGGCCTTAGTGTAGTTTTAAGGGTATCTGGCATTCCTGCCTTATCCCTCATGGGTTCCCTTTGCATATCTTTGTTTACAGCGCTTTATTGCTTTTCAGTGTGTGCCAAACACATGCTTATCGTTTTGTGTTCTCATGTCATGTCGGTTTCCATATCAAAACTCTTAATGTGGGTTTCTCGTTGCTTTTCAGCTGTTAGTTTGTGCTTTTTCGAATAGTTAGATCTAGATCTATATCTATATCAGCACTTGTTTTCATGCGGTGGTAATTTTTAGACAACGTCGAATGACCTTGTCTTTGGTTTGAAGTTGCCCGTAGCATGATGGCCTATTTGATTGTGCTGGAAATCTAGTATAAGTCCTGATTTAATTTTGAACAGTTTAAAGCATTCTGATTAGAAGCGATGGTAGTATTCAATTATTTTAATCATTCTGACTATTAATGTAGTCTCAATCTAGCAGCCAGTTGTTGTGGTCTCCACTCAATAATATTAGGCAACTGTACCATATTAATACAATACTCATTTTATTCCAATGAAAAAAGAATATTCTTTTAATCCCTCTAGATGATTAGGTGATCATTATTATTCTTCATTTAAGTTAAAGGGTGCTATTTTTCCCTTGTCCATATCTTGTAGATTTTATGCGCTGTATTTTGTTTGTTGTCGTAGAAGTTTTACCTAGTTGATTCTGGAAGTGCTTGAGTCAAATTTCTGTGCAGTTATTGTTTTTGCGTTTTGAACAGTAAAGCTTTTTGGTTGGGCATGGAGGGTTTCGTGACGCTAATGTTGTGGTGGTCAATTGCTTGTTATGTAGATGTAGAGATGAGTGTAAATAAGACCTACTTGAGCATACAAAATAGTAAACATATTTGGAAGCAAGATACTCCTGTTAGCAATGGCATTTTATATTGGTGTAAAAAGGTTTGTATTTCAGATGCTGTTGGAGGAATGTGCTACTAGCTAACCAAAACCTGGTCGTCTGGTGTCGACTTTGTAGATAGTTGCTCTAATAGACTCTTATCTTGGGCATGAATATATTCTGCAGAAGTTCAAGTACTATAACAAGACTCAGTCTGAAGTTGAATAATGAATGCAACTAAAGTCAAGCGTGTGGTGGGAAAATACGAGTTGGGGCGAACAATTGGAGAAGGAACATTTGCGAAAGTGAAGTTTGCAAGAAATCTTGAAACTGGGGATCCAGTGGCCATTAAAATTCTTGACAAAGAGAAAGTTCTTAAGCACAAAATGGCTGATCAGGTTTTTCTTTTTCTTTTTTCCTTTTTTTTTGTTTTTGCTCATTTATGCCACTGCTTTCTATTTTGGGGCAATTCCTGAGCTCTCGCTCAGCTGTGCTTTTTAATTTTGTCTTTTCATTAGATTTCATAAAAGAGTCCGGTTTTAGGTTGAAAAGTAGGTTGCATCAAAGACACTTCTCTGCTATTTATTAGGATTGACCCTTATAATTTCTGACTGATCTTTCATTAAGTGTCATGATAATAGGCAGTAGATACTAGCTGTAATAAGGTTCCATTCAAAGATAGAGTCATTAAACCATATCAGGGAGATAGGAAAAACAGAATATATGCTTGCGTCCTTTCTATGATATTGGGCAATTTACTAAGCATTTTGTTTTGCGTGAAACATTACCTGTGGATTGGTGTGCTGCTGTTAATTGTTTATTGGTTCAATTTGCAGATATGGAGGGAAATAGCTACAATGAAACGAATAAAGCATCCAAATGTCGTTCGTCTACACGAGGTGTTTACCTACTATATTGTCTGCTTCCCTCATCCTTGCTTGCATGTGCATATTCGTTGGTGTATGTTGTTTTTCTCTATATGCTTGTATCATCCCTGTGCATAACCAATAAGAATTCATACTAGTAATATTTATTGCATCTAGCACCAGGATGTTAGATTCCCCCCCCCCCCCCCAACGCACACACACAATATTTATTGGCATGTAGTGTCCTGAATGAATACATTGGGAATGTTGGCATGCAACTAGTTATTCTTTAGATAATAGGATGATACCTATGTAATATGTTGGAAATTGAAGAAAGGATGAGGGGAAAAAAATGACTTTGTCTAAAATATATATAAACACTGGACATGAAAACTGAGGCATATTTAGGACTAAATGGTCATTTTCTACCTTGAGTGATGAGCATTTTTAGTCTCTTTGTGGACAATAATGTTAAAATTGGACCTGCTAAATGCCACAGGGTAACTTTAACCTCATACAACATCTGTGCGGCGATAGCAAAACTTAGACTCGGAAGAATGTTTGTTGTATTGCTTCACAAATGCTTGGATGGTTACAAATGAGACCGGAAGGGGTTTATAAACACATCCACCTCCTCAATGGATGGTGGAGATCAATTCGATCCAACTGTCTACATTCATTCTCCAGAGCGTTGTATACAAGTATCTACAATGTAGAATAATGTAGAATTTTCTAGAACCCACTCTAGATTAATCTAGGGAATTCATGACAAATTTTAGGCATTCCAGAACTTTCTGCAGCGGTCTGTGACGCTAAGTAATACACTGGGTCTGTAGATACCTAAAGTTGGGGGAGGGGGAGTTGGGGAAATGTATACAGCTGACATCCTAGTAGATTGCTCCCGAGATTTGCAAGAGTAATAGATGATGTTTTGCTGATCCACTAGATCTGATTATTACATGCTGTCTTTTTTAGAAATCTGAATTAATGCCAACATCTCATCAGGTATTACATTCTTCTGACCTTTATGCTTCATTGATGAATTCATATTTTAGGTGATGGGGAGTAAGACGAAGATATACATTGTCCTGGAGTATGTGACTGGAGGGGAGCTTTTTGATAAGATTGTAAGTCAATCTTTGTTTGAGGAACACATTGTAATTAGTTGTCTGTTGTTGAATTTAGGATTACAGTTCTTTAATTTGACTGCCATTATGTTGAGAATTCACTGTATGCTGAACTGAAATTGGATGAATCATGGTTTACATGAAAGTGTTGTCAACAGGAGCTTCTGTCCTATATGGATTATCCTACGACGTACTAGTTGTAAAGTGGTAATTGTGATTCAAAGTTGCATTTTTTTTCTTAAGGTACATCATGGGCGAATGAAGGAAGATGAAGCAAGGAGGTATTTTCAGCAGTTAATAAATGCTGTTGACTACTGTCATAGCAGGGGTGTTTTCCATAGAGACCTAAAGGTGTTATTTTTGCTGTATTATTCTCTAAAATCCAGTATCTTACTTTTGGTAGAATCTAACCTTTGTATATTGGATTGATTTTTTTTGCTTATGCGTTTGCAGCCAGAAAATTTGTTGTTAGATGCTGGTGGGAATCTCAAAGTTTCTGACTTTGGGTTGAGTGCACTCTCCCAACAAGTTCAGGTGATTTAAATTAATATTATAATCCTATTAGGTTTGTATGTAGGTTTGGCTTAGCCTCAAAGTCCTGTAAGGCTCTAAGTTTTGATTCGTATAGATGTAGCACCTTGTTTTCATTTTATTTGTTTATTTTTTTTTAAATATGCCATGAAAATTGAATTCTAATAATCCCTACTTCCAGCTTTTGTATGCCAATAATCCCTAATTTGTTTTTGTATTGTGGTAGTCCATAAAAAATAAAAATTGTATTCTAGTGGTACCAAATCGACATCCACATTTTTTTTATATTTTTTTCATTCCTGCCCCATATTGTTTTTTTATTTTTTTTCATTCCTGCTCCCACAAAGGTAATGAAGTGTATTGGTAAAAGAATTTTAAATTATTTTCTTGAGAATCCAAGCAATTATTATGATTTTTTAAAAGGAATAAAAGTGAAAAAATTGAAAAAAAAAATCGAACAAAACATACGTTGTGAATTCGTTAAAAATCGTGGGGAAGTGTTCTGCTAAGTTTTGAATCAAATGCTGGTCAAAATCTATGATATTTAGGGTATACACTCGGTGGTGTCCCACCATAATACAATTTTTATTTTTTTTGGACTACTAGAATAAAAAAAAAAAACAAAGTAGGGATTATTGGCATCCAAAAGTTGAAAGTAGGGATTATTAGAATCCAATTTTCCTTTTTTCTTTTGATAGGAAATTAAATATGCCATGTTAGAGATATTAGGATGTGATCTATCACTATTGTTCGACTATATGAGACTTGGAGCTATTTGGAGTGGGACATTAAAGTCGCTTTGAGCTTATGAAAGCATCTTTTTATCCTATGCTGCACAAACTTTGATCCAATTGTTGAACATGGGTTGTTTTCTAGGTGCTTGACTGCGGTTTCTAAGAATTTTGCATGGAGATGTCATACTTATGGTTGATAATTTTCTGTTGTGACATGGCCATAGCTATGAAGGGAACTTAAAACTAGCGCTGGCAAAAATTCGGGTCGGACAAATTCGGACGGGAATTTCATGTTTGGACCCAGTTTTATTTCGGGTCGAACCGGGTCGGACAATTCGGATGAAACAAAAATCCGGTTTGGACAATAGAAATAAGAGAAATTTTATGTCCGAATATTCGGTCAATATCTAAATTCGCACGAAAAATCTATGTCCAAACCCGATTTTTCCGGGTCGGACAATTCGGGTAATTCGGGTCGGACGAAATTTTGCCAACGCTACTTAAAACTAAGGAGAAGAGTCCATCTAACACAGACTTTTGTTTCTTAGTATCTGGACTTGAGTGGAGCTCTATTTGATTCTGGGAATTTTCCTTATCTTTGTAGTAGGTTAGTAACATAGACCTATGTAACAGGGGTCACATTTTGAAAAAGCAATGGTGCCCAAAACAATATCAAAAAGCATTGAAAACATCGGTGTACGTAGATCCTCACATTTGAACCTGGGACCTTTTTGCATGTACGGATGAATGTGTTGTTGTATGAATGGTTGGATAATTGGATTCATGCATGCACTCATACAAAGATGCATTTTTGCGTGTGGGTGTGTCTGTCTGTTTATCTAAAATCCTTTGTGACAGGCCGACGGACTTCTTCATACAGCGTGTGGAACTCCCAACTACGTTGCTCCAGAGGTGACTGGAAATTCTGCATTGTTTTCTATTGCATATGCATACACACAGGATTTTCTTATATTAATGGCTTATTGTGTTTTGTGTTTTTGAATGGATTGAAGGTTCTTGATGATAGCGGATATGATGGGGCAACGGCTGACTTGTGGTCTTGTGGAGTTATCCTATTTGTGCTACTTGCAGGTTACTTGCCTTTTGATGATTCAAATCTTGCAAACCTATATAAAAAGGTGAGCATTACTACTTATTATCGCAACTTTTTTCCTTGTATGATTTTCTGTTTTGATTGGGTTACATTTTCAACCTGCAGATCTCGACAGCTGAATTTACCTGTCCTCCTTGGATGTCTTTCAGTGCTAAGAAGCTAATAACGCGGATCTTAGATCCCAATCCTACAACGGTGAGCAATGCTTGTCCGTCAAGTTTTGTGCATTGGTGATTTCTGTAACTCGATATGACTTGTTACTTACTACTACCAAGTGTTACACCACTGATTCCTAAAGCTTAATGTACTGTAAATCAGAAAAGAAATGGCAGTGTAAGCCCATCCGATTAGGTAAAGTTAGAGATATCTGCCAGTGAAATGTGGGCTACCTGCAAGGCAGAAGTTTAATTGTTGAGGCTGAAGTTTCTAGCTCCATATAATGGTAGTATTTATAGTCCTAACTCGAGCTAGTACTGGGAAGGCATCCTAAGTAAGCTGAGTTAAAACAAGAAAAATAATACAACTTGCACCTTTCCCTTTCTTTCCGCACACAAAAGCTGATGTTCATTACTAATCATCCTTCTCAACTTGGTGAATATTGGGCTAATTCTTTTTTTATCATTTACACATTTGGCAGCGAATAACTATCTCTGAAATTTTGGAAGACGAGTGGTTTAAAGTAAACTACAAACCTCCCATTTTTGATGACAAAGATGACACGAGTTTGGATGATGTACATGCAGTTTTCCAGGATTCAGAAGTAAGTCTGAAGTATAGATGTCAAGCATCGAATAAACTGTTGACGGTCCTCCTTCTTTTCTTAATATTTGTATCGGTATTTCTACCAGGAACATCATGTGACTGAAAGGAAAGAAGAACCAGTATCCATGAATGCATTCGAGTTAATTGCTATGTCAAATGGACTGAATCTAGGAAACTTATTTGATGCAGATCAGGTTTGCCTTTATTTTTGTTTTTTAAGGTCGTAGTTTTTGTTGGTTTAATAACCAGTTGAGTGACATACAATTTAATCACTTAGGAGAATGTTATATGAATAAATAAGTTTGTAAGAGAAGTTCGTCTGCGATTCATGTTTGAAGCAATCAGTCGAGGAATATTAATTGCACACTCTCAAGTTTGGTTACGACCGCAGGGTTTTAAGAGAGAAACAAGATTCACATCTAAATGTCCTCCATATGAAATAGTCAAAAAGATTGAGGAAGCCGCAAAACCTCTTGGTTTTGATGTAGACAAGAAAAATTACAAGGTAAATATTCCAGCCTATATATGAGGAAATAGTTGAAGCTTACAGTTGCAAAACTTGAGTGTGCTTAATTGTCCCTTTTTTCATTCAGCTGAGACTTAAAAATGTGAAAGCTGGGAGAAAGGGAAACCTCAATGTTGCTACAGAGGTAACAACCAAAATGGAACACACTATTCTCAAGTGCAGATAATCCGGGGTTCCTTTCGATATATATATATTTTTTTGAAATCTCCTTTCAATATTAATACAATGTGATGTCGTTTTCCTTTAGGTGTTCCAAGTTGCACCATCTCTCCATCTGGTTGAAGTTAGAAAAGCCAAGGGAGATACTTTGGAATTCCATAAGGTAGAATAACAGAATAAAACGTTTCTTGTTATTATGTTGCTATTGGTGATGCTTGAAGCGTTGCTTTTTTTTTTCTTTAAAATTTTATGTTGATTGATTCACATTGATGTTGTTGCTCACAGTTCTATAAGAAGTTGTCAAACTCGCTAAAGAGTGTAGTGTGGAAAACAGAAGAGGACATGGAAAAAACAGTAGAACAGAACTGAGAGGTGCGGCGCAGCTATACTTGTGGTAGTTGCTAAACTGGCTGAACCAAGTTTCTGCTTGTTTGTCCTCGAGTAAATTATTTCTTGCAACTTAGGGTTATGGATGGGGAATGTTTCTCATTTTATTATGTAGGGAAGCATTCATGGTGTATAGATTAGTAGAAGTTTCAACTTGTACAGGGTTGACATGGTTACCCAAAGAATCTTTTTTTTTTTTTTCTTCCTTTTTTTCCATTTTATTGTTGAGGGGTTTTTTGTGTTCTTTTCTTTTTCATTTGTTGGGGGTTCTTTGTCTTCTGTTGGTCATTGTTGTAAACAGTTTGCAGAGACGTTGGGGACGTGACTTTGGTAAAAACAGTTTTAGTTCATCAGCTTGAAAGGGCAGTCCAAAGTAGTCCCGTAATTGAAGGTGAATTGGAAAAGATAAATTGTATCATGGAAGCGTTGATAGCTACTTTACGTGTTCTGCTTTTGTTGTGGTAATGCAAAGGGTTTCGGATTCAGAGCTGCCCGACCTTGGATGCTCAGATGGTGAACCTCCTTAACAGAGATTTCTTTACTTACGAGTACACATGAAGATGAACGCTTATATGTATTTTTTTAAATTCGGGCAAATGAGAATTTGTACTGGTCCACTCTTCACCTATGTTGTCAGACCTGAATCGATTAACGAACTCGTTGATCCAGTGGGGTCAATGGATCAAATGGTCGGACTGGTTTGATTGACCTGAATCGATTACCAAATCAGTTGACCCAGTGGGTCAATGTATCAATGGTTAGACTGGTTTGATTGGAGTAGACCGATTGACCTGGCCAAAACCGGGTATGACCCGTCCATGGGTTAATTTTTTTAATATCGTTTTAAACAATTAATTATTAATTTTCAAGATATTATATAACAGAATAACACTAATCTGACATCAAACCTATAGAAGTTCCAAATTCTCTCCTTCGACTGGATTTGTTGAATTTATTTTTCTTGAATTATTGATAGCCTAAATAGTTGAAACTCACTTATAAAATAAATAAAATAAACAAAGAAATTATGCAAAGCAACCAAAGATGAAATAAGAACTGAGCATAATAAAAGGGTTATTGACCATGAAGGATTTGGAGGATAATGAAGTACCAAATTGTAAAATATGGGGGGATAAAAAGGTTGACGTGACATGATTTTTTTTAATTTAATCTTTTTTTCAATCACTTGCCAATCTGCCTTGAAAATTTTATGCCAAAAAAATTGTCATGGTTTATTTAAGTTGTAGTCATGCTTGGCCATTGAATAGGACCATGGATTGCACCCATGAAATGCCAAAAAAATTGTCATGATTTATTTAAGTTGTAGCCATGCTTGTCCATTGAATAAGACCATGAATTGCACCCATGAAATATTCAAACACCGCAAAAATTCAACAATGGTGGGTGCCAAAATGATCGACGATCTGGCTGTGAAGCAATGGCACCTCAAGAACGTTGTTGGATCACCATTGTTGATTCCGACGTTTTGTGTACCATCCACAAGTAACCATGCCCTGTTAAACTTTTATAAGATTTTATTTAACACAAAATTGATTGACAATCAATCTAGTAATCCACTATTGAACTGGGTCGACCTCGGAGCAGTTAAGAAGCTGACAATCAATCGAGTAACACAGGACCAACAATTGAAGAATCAAGGAACTTAATTCCTTGAATCTAAACACCACATAAAGCACAATTAATATAATTATTTGATAGTAGAAAAACTTAATACGATTATCTGAGCATAGAAAAACTTGATATCGCCTAATCAAATCGCGCCTAAATGTGTCACAAACAGATCTAGGGTTTGACCACTCAATTGGATAATACACAACAAAAACACATATGAAATCGCACAAAGTAAAAGGAATTGAGATGAAGATGAAGACTTTCTTAGCCGGAATTGAGTTGTACACGAAATTTTAATGATTTGGTTCAAGGAATGAGTAGAGGCTATTCGCCAAGAAGTCCAAAAGTAGCTTAAGGCAGGGTTCATTCGGTCAGTCGAATAACTAGATTGGGTAGCCAACATAGTGCCAGTGCCAAAGAAAAACGAGCTGATTCGAGTATGTGTTGATTTCCAAGACCTCAACAAGGCTAGCCTAAAAGACAACTTCTCATTGCCCCACATAGATTTCCTGGTCGACAACACTTGTGGGCATAAGCTACTGTCGTTTATGGACGGCTAAGCGGGCTATCACCAGATCAAGATGGATGAAGAAGATATGGAAAAGACTTCCTTCCCCACCCCCGGGAAATGTTTTGTTACATTGTCATGCCTTTTGGTCTAAAGAACGCTGGTGCTACTTACCAGCGCACCGCCACCACTTTACTCCATGACATGATGCATAAGGATGTAGAAGTCTATTTTTGACGACATGATTATTAAATCCAAGCGTAGAGGCGATCATGTGGCAAACCTGAGAAAGTTCTTCTTACTGCTCAGCCAATACAACATGAGGTTGAACCTTCAGAAGTGTACTTTTGGCGCCACATCGAGACGATTGCTGGGTTATGTAGTCAACCTGAGGGATATCGAGGTCAAACCTTCCAAAATAAAGGTCATCCAAGAAATGAAACATCCCCGCACATAGAAGGAAATTAGAGGTTTCCTGAGGAAGGTACAATATATCAGTCGTTTCATTGCCAAGCTCACCATGGTTTGCGAGTTGCTCTTAAAGAAGCTCAAGAAAGGGGTAAAACTTGAATGGGATGGTGAATGGTGAATGTCAAGCTGCCTTCGACAAGATCAAAGAATACCTCACCAACCCCCCTATACTAGTACAACCAATAAAGAATGAGCAGCTCCTACTGTATCTCACAGTCACCCCCACTGCCATGGGTGGCGTGTTAGCACAAAAGGTAGATGGAAAAGAGAGTGACATCTATTACATAAGCAAGAAGTTTATCGAATATGGAACCCGCTACACCGACATTGGAACAAATGACCCTAGCATTGGTATCGTCTACGAAGAAGTTGCAACATTACATGCTGCCTCACACCATCTATGTCATAGACGAACAAAACACCCATCAAGCACGTACTGGAACAACCCCTAATCAACAATGGCATCAACTAATGGGTAGTCATGCTCTCTGAGTTCAACCAGAAATACCTTTCATCGAAGTCCATAAAAGAGCGAGCAATGTCTGATTTCTCTAGCTTGTTTCCCTTCCAGGAAATCACCCGTCAAGGGTCTAGATTTTCCCTATGAAGACGTTTTCTACATAGGTGACGTTACATGGGAAATGTACTTTGATGGGGCTTCAGATCAAATGGGATGCAGAGCGGGCAAACTCGTCTTCTTGCCCAAGGGAATACATACTCCCATCTCGGTCAAGCTCGATTTGAAGCCACCAACAACGCAGTTGAATACAAAATCTACATTAAGGGATGTGAGATGCCATAAAGATGGGCATGAAACGCATCAGTGTTCGAAGATTCAAATCTAATCATAAACCATTCCATGAACACGTGGAAGGTAAGGAGCAAATCTTTTATGGCCTACCAAGAATACCTATTGTCCCTGTCCAGACAGTTTGACAGCATAGTGTTCATACACTTATCCTGAGACCACAAAAAGCTGGCAGACGCATTGGTCAATCTCTCATCCATTATAGCAATCCCTGTAGGGCTATACAACTTGCCCATTACGATTAAGCCACAGTGGGAACCCGCTTACATCCAGGGGTGTTCACGGTCTGGTTCGTGCGGTGAACGGTTTCACGAAGCAGTGCATCGGCCGAAACAGTTTTCCAAAATCGTTAACCGGAATCGCCTTTATTTCCATTAAAATAAAAAAATCATCATTCAATCCACCCAAAAAAAAAAAAATCAAGCTCAGTTCCGACTGTGTGTGTAAATTTTTTTTTGCTTGCTAGTTCCCACTGTGTCTGTGTAGTTTTTTATATATATTAAAGGTGCGGTTCCAGTTCTCCGTCGGTTTGAAAATTATAAACCGGAACCGCCCCGTTTAACATCCGATTTAGTGCACCAGAAAATGAAGCGGTTCGGTGTTGCCCGTTTCCCGTTTTTTTTTTGCCGGTTTGCGGTTCAGTGAAGCGGTTCCGATTTTTTTTAATAGCCCTACTTACATCCATGCTATGGATACTGAGGCAATCAACCCCGATGACTGGTATTAAGATGTATATAACTACATCAACAAAGGCATATACCCTACAGGAGCAGAAATAAGGGCACAGAGGATGATTAGGCTCATGGCAGCACAATACTGCACAATTCAGGAGCGCCTATATAAGAAATCCGCCAACGACATGCATCAACCTTTTGTGCATCAATGCCCAAGAGGCTACCGAACGAATGACCACCATACATGGAGGGGAATGTGGTCCACACATGAATGAAAAGATGCTCACCAAGAAAATCCAGCGTGCGGGGTACTACTGGACCACCATGGAGGCGGGTTGCCTTAAATACGTCCAGAAATGCCCAAAATGCCAAAAATACATTGACCTTAAGCATCAGCCAACCTCTTACCTAACTACCATTACCTCCCTGATGTAAATCGGCCCATGCCAAGTACCCCAAGTCCAACCAAGGAGGCCCAATGGAAACACAAGGAAATAGATAGGGTCCTTAATGAAGGAAATCCATCCAGCCCAGGCCCAACAAAGGAGATTTAGCTCAACTACAAGGAGGTAAAGAGGGCCAAGGAAGAAGGAATCATGGTGGAGGCCCAAAGGCCAACACATATGGAATGCTCTTTGTTCCAAGAGGATGTCCAAACATCCTAACGGGTCCCAGACCACATCAAACTCACGTCCAAGGCCGAAGCTCCAAGCCCAAAGTGAATTTCACTGTTTTGACCATTTCAGTTTGAAGTTCACAGTTTTGGCCTTTTGGATTTAAACTTCACATTTTTAGCATTTAGTTATTATCAGTGAGTTTTATATTGTATTTTTATTATTTCTAATTGTGTGAGATTCCAAGTAATATATATAAACTTGGACATCAAGTTATAGGAGTCTAGAATAGTCTAAGATAGTCTAGAACGATCTAGAATGCTGTAGAAGGAGTGTGATAGGCGTGTGATGTGTGTCTTGGGCGCCAAGCTTGATAATCCTAGCTAGTTTAGGTTGGCTTATTTTGTAACTAATCCATCTTGAATTAGGAAAGCCAAGTGCTAGAAGGATTAATATTGTTGTAACCAACTCCCCATAGGATAAGGAATCCTAATCCAAGGAGGATAAGGTTAGTTAGGCGTCTAATAGTAGGAGTAGGAGGCTTGCTCGCTAAGTATAGAGTCCCAGTATGATTAGGACTAGTCTAGTATAAATGGCTTAGGCTTGTAATCGTTTTGAACAACCTGATTTTAGCCATGAATATAAACAAGCTTTTAGCTTACCCCTTGAGTGCTTCTTGAAACCTCGTCTGATCTCTTCTATTGTATCTTGATTTTGGCAAATCAAGTGGTGAGGAAGAGCTTGATCCCTAAACCTAGAAGATGTTTCTGTAACTAGGTTGAAGGTCAAGTAGCCTAGGGTTTCATCTTGTGGTGTTTCTGTATCAAGTTTGATCCCTTGAACTATCCCTTTATCTCTCTATCCTTTTAGTTAGATAAACCCTAAGGCTAACAAAATCACAAAATATTCTCTCATCCTTCCTCTCTCCCAACGTCAACTCATACTCTCTCCCTCTCACAAAATCTCTTCAAACATCCCTCTCTCTCAGACTCCTCTCAAACATTCCTCTCTCAAGGACTCCACCTTTCTCATACTCTCTCTCACAAAGACCTCACATCACAAATTGCCTCTCTCAAAGATCCTGTCTTTCACGTGATTTCTCTCTCACAAACCCTCATCCTCACGTGAAGTACCCTAACCTTAGATTGGTTGCACGTCTCTCATTGATGTGTAATTAATCAAGATCTAATCTTTGATCCCATTTTACATCACTCTCCATGGCCTTTCTTAGTATGGAGAATAGACATAATAGGCAAAATATCTCTGCAAGGAACAGGAGGTCATGAATATGTGTTAGTAGCAATAGACTACTTCACCAAGTGGGTAAATGTAATATCTTTTGCCAAGATCAGTTCCAAGCATGTTGCCAAGTTCATTTTACGCAACATTATTTGTAGATACGAATTCCGCACGAAGTAATAAGGGATAATGGGGGCCACTTTCAGGAAAGAAGTTACTGAATTGTTATCTAAGTATAAGATTCAGCATCATATATCGTCTCCAAACCGACCTCAAGTGAACGGTGTCGTGTAACCCACAATCAGAGCCTCAAATGAATTATAGATAAGATGACTGTCACATATAAGGACTTCCCTCAAAATTTACCTTTTGCTTTATGGAGGTAGAGGACGTCCATTCGATCAGCCAAGGGGGCTACGGCATATGCACTCGTGTTTAGGTTTGAAACGGTATTGCCAATCGAAGTCGTGATCCCTTCCTTGAGGATCATCGCAGAAAGCCAAATACTAGAAGCCGAATGGGCCAGAGCTAGATACAAAGAGCTAACAACGATAGACGAACGACGATTAAGAGCACTTCATAAAGTACAACTCTATCAAGATCGGATGTCTCGCGCCTTCCAAAAAGGTCAAGCGGCATGATGTCAAAGAAGGCGATCTAATACTAAGAGAGATGAGAGCACCGATTCAAGATCCAAGGGGAAAGTTTGCTCCTATTTGGAAGGGGCCATATGTCCTTAAAGAAATATTACCTGGGGGAGCAGCTTGTCTGACCACAACCGATGGGAAAGATGTCATACAACTTGTCAATCTGGACTAGTTGAAGAAATTCCACGCATAAAAGATCAAGCCACCATGAATAACTATGGACACTTGATCATTTAGGGAGAAATTGGTCTAGGAAATTCAAGGAAGATTGAGGTTACACTTTTTGTAACAAAAAGGTATGAACCAAAAGATGTATCACGAAAAACTCAAATCTTATTAATTCAGTTTAGATTATATTCTTAATATTTATAGTACAACAAAAGAAAGAATCCTATGTTCAGCATGCGAGCATGACACTCACTACTTAACTTACAAAAGTTCAGCATTAAATAAAAAATAAAAAATAATTGGCAAGAACTTTAATCTATTTTCTCCTTCTCTTCGTTAGGACTTGCACTATCCAAAGATCACTTGCCCACCTTCCTTTCTTTCACGGTAGGCCGCAGTCTCTTTCACTTTCCCTTCAGGCTCAATAAGCTTCTCTGGAGCAAAATAACAAGGCTCGCAAATCACTATTCCCCGCGACCTTACATCTTCATTGACCTTGGGCTCCAATCGATCTCTTACAGCCATCCTAGGCTCAAGTCTTCCTAATACCGTAGAGGTGAGAGGTCCCCTTCCTCTTCTTCAAAGGAAGCTCATCATCCCGAGCAGTCATCATCCAATCTGCATATTCTATTGTCGCGGTCTCCATTGCAGTATGCCTCAATGGCGCACTCATCCCATATCTGTGTCGCCAATAGGTCTTCCAAGACTCAACCATGGATTTCTTTAGGAAAGGTAGTTCCACCAATGCACCCACCAGGCCCCTAGGTCGTTTTGCAACCACTCGACCCATTCAGGGGTAGACTTGAACTCATTGGGTACCCTTTAACGCTGACAGAAACATGCAAGCTTCGAGCTAATCTGAGGCTCTGCCACCAACTTCAAGTGTTCCATAGCCTAAATCTACAACAAGAGGAATCATGGATTAGAATGTTACAACTACATGGGATTTATTGAAAATATCCAAACAGTTCAATTGTGTCATAATGCAAGATCAATCCTGAAGGCTTTCTCATCACTATACTCCTTAGTTTCAAATATCCCAACAGTTCAATGCATGGAATTTATTGATCTCAACAACCATCAACTGCATGGGATTTATTGAAAAACAGAACAATGCAGAGACAAACTGAGATCAATAAAACAACAACTATGCAATAAAAGTATTATGACATAATTGGCCACAACACACGTATTTTGTACCGCCCTGTTACACTTTAGTCATCCCTCCATAATCAAATTCCGAATCCGCGTCCAAGTCAAAAATAATGTCGTAACCTCCCGGTTACGCATTACCTCGACATGTCCGTAACCGACTGGTTACGACTTCTCCTAGCCAGCATCTGGACCCAATTTCTCGCCAGCCTTGACACATATCAGCTGTAATCGAATAGTTAGGTGCTAGACACATTATTTCGTAACCACCCGACTACACTCTTGGCAGCACCTTAGATACACTGGTTCGTAACCGCCCGGTTACGCAGCAAAGAGAGAATGCATTTCGCACCCTCCATTAAAGATTGCCCTGAAATTTTGGTTCAACCAGCCATGAACACTTAGGGAATTTTTCTTTATCACTATTTTTTTTTTTTGGGGATGGATGGGGTACCCCTATAGGATATAAACATTTGGTTACTTTTAAGGTCACTTTTTTTTTTTTGGTCATAGGATGTAAACTAGAGCATGGCGTGGTAGGATTAGTGAGCTTGAGTTGAAGAAGATGAAGAAAATAAACCCGGAAACTTGAAGGAAGTATGAGACCTTGATATGAACTCAACAATGGAGGTTACCATTGTTAAGAACTTGCAAATCCACCAAGAGTAGATAAAGCTAAACACCAATACTCCATAAAGGAAATGACTTGCTAGCACCACCCAATAATTAGAGGATAAAGTAAGAACAAGATTTGAGAGAGATTTTGGGAGTAAAACCCTTGCTTTCATTCAATGGCCAAAAACTAATGAACTTTCTCCCAAATGAGGAGATATAACATTTGGGTAGGGAAAAGAAGATGCAAATAATTACAAGTTTGCCATTACTTAACATAAAACTAAAGGAGAAATAAAAGAAAGGAAAGGAAACGAAGGAAAAAGGCACGGAGGGAGCAAAGTCGCGAGGCGCTTCAGCTGGGATTTCGCAGGAAGGCGGGACCTATGCCTGGTTTGACGTAGCCCGCGTCTGTCCCAGGGAGGCTGGCTTCTTTCCGAATGTCAGGCGTGACCCGCGTGTGGAAGAGGCAACTCGCGCCTATATTCAAAACAAGAGAGGTGAGGGGAAGCGCACCCAATATCTTCTGAGGCGCTATCCACGCCTGGTTCTGGGAACTCTTCAATGTGGGGAAAGGGGAGGCGCGCCTAACGCCCCCTGAGACGCCACCAGCACCTGGTCTAGCTCCTTCTCTTCTCCTTCTTCAGCTCTTTCTCCGAGCGGGGTCTAAAATCAGAACCCCGATGCCGAAATACTCATGTATTCCTGGGACGACCCGGTATGATGCTTGGTCCCAAGGCCTTCGGGGTTGATCGCCCGAGTTTCTAGAAGGTCTCAGGACCCATAAAAAGGATAGGCAAGGTGACCTTGGGGTGTCCAGATTCCATGGGAAATTGAGCCTCGAGACTCGGGGAGGTGGATGCGAACCTCTTGGCATAGGTGACGAGGGAGGAATACGGTACTCGGTCCTCTTCATCTTCCCCTTCTTGAGAAGGATTTGCCCTCAATCCTGGGGGTTAAAATCAACTGCCGGAGAGATCAGACCCCCATAGTAGATATCTCCCAAAAGTCATTCTAGGTCGATGGTCGCCACCCCGCCCTTCTTAAAGGTATAACAATTCTCGAGAATGTGCAGGAGAGAGGATTCAACACAGTGATCCCGGTTAGCTCACCGACTCATGATCTTGTTGAATTCCACGATGTAGTCATCACAAGAAAGTGCAACACCTGGTGCTTGCCAAACCGGTTGCTCATCTCTCACACCATCAATCACAAATTGGGTAGGCATCCGACTCACATCAAACTCCAATACAAAGCCCTCGCCATGGAAGTACGGATCAAGAGGGGACTTAGGGTTACGGGGTAATGGGTAAGGAGGGGAAATGAGGATTTTTTGTGGAGTTAAGGTATGCTCATTCACTTTAAGCTCAACATATATCAAGGACGAGGCCAAAGGATGCTTATTCCCACCATGGGTGCTCGCTTCCCGTGTTTCTCTCTCAAGGAGGAGGTTCCTCAATTCGCTTCCTACCCGGGGTTTTAGAGGTAAAATTTCATGTGGAGCTAAAGGTAGTAGTTTAACCCTCTTGTCTCCATGGGGAAAAGTGTGGGTACTTTGCAACCCATCATGCACGGTATGTTTATCGAATTGCCAAGAACGCCCCAAAAGAATATGACAAGCGCTCATCGGGACAACATCACAAACAATAGAATCATCGTAAGTAGGGCAAAAAGACAAATTAACAAGGACTTGCTTTGTTACCTTGATGGTAGTTTGATCGTCGAGCCACTTGAGGGAGTAAGACTTGGGGTTAGGTAACATTAGTAAGCCAAACGTTTCGACCATGAGAGTCGAAGCAACATTGCTGCAACTTCCCCTGTCGATGATGATGTTGCACACCTATAACACATCAGGTATATGGTTAAATGTGGCTTAAGAGGATTGAAATGACTACTTTATATCACCAAGGTGCACTTTCTTTTATGATAGCTCATTCATTGGGAACTCCTCAGTTAAGCGTGCTTGGCTGGGAGTAGTCTCAAGATGGGTGACCTCCTGAGAAGTTTTCTCGGGCAGCGTGTGAGCGAGGACGAAGCACGCTGGAAAGACTCGTGGTGATTTGCGGGGTCAATCAGCGATCCTTGAAGCAGTTATCGGTAATGTCCGTGACCCAGGAGGGGCCGAGGCGTTACAACACCTTTCCTCCTACGAAGCAACGTGATTGGAAAATCATCTCCTGTTGGGCCTTGTCAAGAGAGGATTCATGAGCATGTAATACCCTCCTCAAGACAAGTGCATGACCGTGTACGGGTGGCACGGTATCGGTGCCATCACTTTGGAGCTCAACATCCGCTTCGGGTTGCTCAACATCCGCTTCGGGTTCCTCCTGTGTCGTTTGGAGCTCAACATTAATCTCTTGGACCTCTCGAAGTGTCAAGGTTCTCCAGTTTGGACAATCCACTTGAAAGTGACCATACCCTTGGCATTTGAAGCACTTCTTGTCTTCCATCTTCTTGGGAAGATCCGTAGGAGAAGGCATAGCGATTCCCTTTCCCTTGTCAGTCCTAGGGGTTAGTGTGAACTCAGGAGCTTCACTAGGCTTTGGAGTGCTCGAGTAGGGAGGCCGGTTAGAAGGCAAGAAGAAGGGCCTAGTCAATGGCGTGGTGGCGGCCTTCTCTTTCCTTCGCCTCTCAACCTTGAGAGCTGATAGGCCGCAAATGCACGGGTGAAATTGTAACACGAATCAAGGTCGTTCCCACAGGGACTTTTCCTTTCAACGCACTGAACTAGCCTCCTAGTTGATTGCTAAGTCGATCGGGTTTTTGTTTGAAACAATCTAATTCTATTTCTATTCACTACTAAAGACTAACAAACAACTATGCACACAATTTACTTGGATTTATCAATATGATAAAAACGTTCAGGGGATAAAACCTAAGTCACTCTATGAATCAAACAAGTGTATTGAACATGTATGTCACTAATTTGGTACATTTTAGGGTCGATAATCGCATAAATTACTTCGCAATGAGATTTTGCCACTAGAGCGAATTGCCAAGACAAACCAATCACCTACTTTCGTGGTTATTTTGATTTAATCAAGGTTAAATATCTAATTATCCAATGACCCCTAATTATAAAGTCTTCTATGTCTAGTTCACTTCATAACTAGTTTAAGGGTTCCGATTATCGAATTTCTCCGTTCGGTACTTCACTCAACAATCTAATTCCATATTCTTGATGGCCAGTCAAAAATAATGACATACACAATCAATGGTTAAATAAAATGCATTCAAACTAGATTAACAAACTTGTTCAATCCAACAAAACTCAATCCATAAGAGAAACTAATAAGGGTTTATCCCCTAAACTTATGAAAACTACTCACTACTCATGTTCGATCCACTAAATATATGAAATTCTATACTAAAATGCATGGAAATCTAAAGAAGGAGGAATAAACCGAGTGTTGAATCAATCCTTGCTTGATTGGTGATCGGTTGGGACTTTTGCTCCTCCACTTCAATGGATTCTTGCAAGATAATCTTCAAACTCCAATGCACTCTCCCTCTTCACAATGGATGAATGTGGATGGAAATAAGGACTAAAGGATGGATGAATATGATGATGAAGATGATGATGATGATGGATGCCAGTCAAAACAGTCGGGTAGCAATTATATAGCATTAAAATGAAGCCGAAACGCCATTTCCGCATTAATCGGGATCAACACGGGTCGATACAGGTCAACACGGACCGTGTCGAAGTCAACACGGGTCGTGTTGCCTGTACACAGACCGTGTTGCTCACTGGAATTGGATTCTGGACTTTCTGGAGGGTGAAACGACTGGTGTTGAGTCCTTTTACACCCGTGTTGGTGCTAGACGGCATCCAATGCCTTCTTGGGCCAATATTTGGGCCTTGGGATGGATCTCTCTCTTGATTTGTGATCTACTTGGACTCCTTTGACTTGGTTTTGAGCTTGATTTCTTCACTTTAACATCAATTTCCTACACAACTATACCAAACTCCAACCAAGCATAAAATAGAGAATTCGAGTATAAAAATAATACATTCATATCAATAATCACTCAAATTAACTCTAAATAACCCTAGATCACATATATATAAAATACACTTATCAAATCCCCCCATGCTTACACCTTGCTTGTCTCTAAGCAATGCTAAACTCACTAATAAAATAGAAAACAAAGAAAATAACAAAAATAACAAATAAACGGGACAAAATGACTCAAGTCAAAAAGAAAAGGTTTCAAAGTAAAATTGAAAAATTTATCTACAAATCTCCTCAGGAAAGCATCGATAAGACTTTTAATTAATTCAACTTAATCAAGCATAGCCCGAGTATGAATGAAAGTTTATATACAAGAGAAAATGAAAACATAAAAAGAATTACAAGAACCATACCTATCAAGATCAAACTAATCACCCCCCTAATCACAAATGAAACAAGCAAGCACACAATAACGGATGAAACTAGGTAATTGAGAGCAACCTCACTTTAGGGAATGTGGAAACACTCCTCTCATGTGTTTGAAAAATAATATTCAATGAAGGTGCACTCAATACTCAATCACAAAGCAACATTCTACCATAAGCTTGCAAATAATCTCAATTCTCTACCGCTAAAATGCAATGCACAATGATAATCAAGAGGACTTTCAAAAGGGTTGTAATGGGGCTAAGGTTAAGGGTAAGGAGTGGAAATAAATTTGGGAAAGTGGAGCTAAGAGCCAATACTTGGAGCATAAACCTCACCAAATTATGCAAATAAGAACACTCACACCTTATATACATATCAATGCATCCGATGATCATGTGGAAATTGCCTCAACTCAAAGAAAAATAGACTATCAAACTACTAAACACTTTTGTTCCTTTTTTTCTTTTTTCTGATTTTTTTTTCATTTTTTCAATTTTTGCTTTTTTTTACTTTTTTTTTCAATTTCAATTCAAACTCAAATATATATACACTAAATAGGCAATTCCAACGCAACCCATATCAAGCTACAATGGGGAACAATCTCAAAATATTTCAACTTCACAACATCCCCAACAAGACCAAACCACAAATACACCAAAATCAACCCAACTTTTACACTCTAACACTCCAAGCAATGGCTTAAGGATAGGAAATTATATATACGGCCATGGCTAAAAATGTAGGTAATCAAAAGAAAGAGTGACACAAGGCTAAAAGAGGGTTAAAAGCGGATAATTCACATGAAAAGGGTGGTTATTTGGCTTTGTAGCTAAAATATGTACAAGAATGCCTCTATCATATTATCAAAGCACAAGCAAAAATGCAGTTTCAAAGAGATATACAAAGCAAGTTCTAGAGAATGAAAACTAAGGATGAGTCACACATGGAAATGAGACTAATAAAAATGATTAGTCATTTTAAGGCCTTTGTGGTCTCACGGGTAAAAAGCTCTCAAATAAACCTAGCTCAAGTAGATGTGTATGTGCTAAACTCATTCCAAAAGATCTGAAAAGGGCAATCAATCTTCACTATCAAAGTACTATTCTAAACTTTCTATTTTTCACAACTCTTTTCAATACTTTAATTCACAAAAGGGCTATGCAAGACTAAATCAAATCAAAAGAAAACCTATCTAGCTTTAATTCATCACCGGAGAATTTTATTCACTAATCCTATCTTAATCTAATTTTTTTCCTTTTCTTCTTTTTCAATTTTTTTTTATTTCTGAAATTTTTCTGATTTTTTTTTGTTTTTGTTTTTAAAAAACTAAAAATCAAAAGTCAAATGAAAAACTAGAAAATCAGAAACTAAAAACTAAGAAAAAGAAAGAAAATAAAATCTAGTATGATACTAACTAATGCAATTCTATGTGAATGCAAAATATTTACAAATGATAGCTAAAAATTAGAAAAATCAAAAAGAAAAACTAAACTAAACTAAAGAAAAACTAAAGAAACAAAAGAAAAACTAAATTAAACTAAAGAAAAATAAAATCATATACACAAATTTCAAAGTAATCCCCCCATGCTTGGACAAAGCATTGTCCTCATTGCATGAAACAAGAAGAAACGAGCACAAAAGGGGAAAAACAGGACAATCACTGCGGTGGTGGTGGAGGAGGTGGGTAAGGATATTGGTGAGGGTAGTTCAACTGCCAATCGCGCATCGCTTGCATCATCTCGAGCATGCGTGCTTGTTCGGCAGCTTGGGAGGCGTTAGCTTGGTCAAGAAGGTCTAGCCTCTCAAAAATACGAGTTTGGTTTTGTAAAATTTGGTCCGAAGTGGTCCGAAAATAACCAAACTCATTTTCGCAATAGGTTCTAAGGGAGGCATGGTCCGCACGCAACGAATTAAAACTATCTTCGAAATCAAAAGCGGCGGCGGGACCTTCTTCATCATCCCCGCCACCCCCGTGATGAGGAGGCGAAGGAACTTGGTCGGGAATAAGGTTAGGTTGTGGAATGGGTGCGTTAAGAAGGAAAAGAATATTCGGGAGCTCTTGAATGGTAAGGTTCGGATGAGGAAGCCTCATCAACTCATTGTTAGGGTACACCCACCAAACTTCTTCCCCTCTTAACTTGCACATTTTCATGTCTCTAATAGCCCTACCATCTAAGGTCATTGGGCCCTCTACCCTATCCCGCTCGTGACGAGCCGGATCCCAACCAGAGTGCCTAGCCAAAACCGTGAGCAACCCACCAATAACGATATCACCTTTTGTGTGAGATGTGATGCGGGCTAAATGTGTGGAAAAAATAGCGGCGGGGTTAACCTCGGGTCGTGCGTAATACATACCCCATACCGTGTAAAATTCAGCTTGAGCCGCAACATTCATACTATCCCCCCTACCAAATAACCCACAAGCAAGGACGCGCTGCGTGTAATGGAACACGGGGTTCCGTATGTGCGTGCACTTAGACCTACTCGGGTGGTAGTCATTCCTCGTTGTGGTGAACTGCCAAAATTCATTGGCGTTCCATTCAGCTAAAGGGGGCACATCTCGTGTGGCGACACCTTGGACAACTGGCAAACGAAAGATTTGAGCAAATTGGGCGAGAGTCAAATGATATTCCTCTTCATCTATCCTAAAGGTAATCCTACCCTCTTGTGTTCTAAGATTCACATCAAAGGTGCTAAGCACCTCTAGGGTAAGGTTCCGATAGGTCGGCTCTCTCATCCTCGCAAAATCTAACATCCATTTTCTATTCAAAAGCCATTCTACATCATCTAGCATGCCAGTGGTTTGTAAAAATGGCTCATTCATGTAACGAGTAGGGAGTATATTGCGCTTAGATAAAGCAAGATAACGCTCAAATTGAACACCTTCTAAATTAAAAGGGTTATTACCTCGCGTTTGCCTAGAAGATGAGCCCCCTTTGCCTTTGCTTTGTCACCATTGTCCCCCTTTCGCCGCTTTGAAGCTTGCTCCTCACCACGCGAAGTCCTAACCATCTTTGATACAAAATATACAAGCTAAAAAGTTAGTAATATACAAAGGGTAACAAAGAAAAACTAAGCAAAACCGAAAACCTAAACTAATTCTAGACTCATGTACATATGACTCAAATTGAAGCTTTCTAAGACCTTTAAACTCTTAAAAACTAATTAAACTAAATCTAGACTAAGGTTTAGTTTACTTTTAACTCTTACTACACTAAAAATTATGACTCTAGGTTCTTAACATAAACATATACAACAAGTTATACAAGCTAGTTAACTCAACACTTCAACATATACAACATCAAATCACCACAATTAGAGATTGAACCAGGGTAAACTAACTAAAGTTAAAACTAAACTAAGTTAAAACCCTAATATACACAAAATTAAACTAAACTCAAATAAGAAAATTAACACAAACTAAGAATAAAAACAGAAAAATCAACAAAGAAAAATCAAACTAACAAAGAACTAAAACAGAAAAACAAAATATACACATGAAAATCCACACTTCAAAAAGCTTGAAACACAACAATGGTGAACAACAATGGAGATTCAAATATTATACACAAAAATTAAAACTAAAAACAAAAATAAAAACGAAAATACACTAAATAAAACAAAGAAATTAGAAAACCAAACCTTGTACACTTGAAGAGGAGAAATGAGCTTGAATGTGGGTGAAAATGGAGGTTTTTGGTAATGGAGGTGAAAAATGGAGTGAAAGGAATGAGGATGAAATTGGTGGGATCTGAAAGAGGAAAGAAAAATATGAAGAATGGAAGAAAAATGGAGTGATTTGGGTGAGAATTGAGGGAATTAGAGCAAAAAGAGTGAAGAGGAGTTGGATGGTTATGGAGGTTGAGTGTTCTTTGAGGGAGTATGGAGGAAGAAAGAGAATGAGTGAGTGAGGGTGGAAGGAAGGAGTTAGGTTACACGGGTATGAGGGGGCCAAAACGGACGAAATTAAAAGAAATGAAAAGAAAGGGCTTCAAAACGGGTGAAAACCCGTGTTACCTGAGGACGGGGTCCAACACGGATCGTGTTAAGCTAACACGGTCCGTGTTGACCCGTGTTCACAAAATTTAACTCTCTGGAACGCAACATGGGTCATGCTAGGGTCAACACGATCCGTGTTGGCCTTGTTCTTCGCCTATTGAACCCGGGATCGAATCCTCACAACAGCTCTTCCCTTTTTTTTATCTTTCCTTTCTCTTTCAGTCACACTCTCATGTTTTTTCATTTTTTTTTCTTCTTCTTTCTCTATTATTATCTTTTTTTTTCACTCACTCTCAATCTCTTTTTTTCTTTTCAAACTCTATTTTTTTCCTCTCCTCTTTTTTTTTTCCTTTTCAAATTTTCAGATTTTTTTTTATGTATATTTCCCTAAAACTAATACCTCAAAAAGAAAAATAAAAAAAAAAATAAAAACCCTAAAAAAATAAAAATAAATCAAAGAAAAATCCTAAAAATTCTAGAAAAATTAAAATAAATCAAAGAAAAATCAAAATAAAAAGAAGGAAAATGAGGAAAAATTCTAGAAAATCCTAAAAATGAAAACAATACCGAAAAAGCTTGGGTTGCCTCCCAAGAAGCGTTTGTTTAATGTCCTAAGCTAGACAAGGTACCTCTTAACCCGGTGAATAATCCATAACTCCATAGCCAATGGCTTTAGGAGTTCCATCTTGTAAAGTACCTCTAATCATCTTCAAATGGACCCTACAGCTTAGGTCAAACTCATCACCTCCTTCAGAAATGGAGGGATCTCCATCATCAAACCTGAAAATCTCATTGAAAGCACCCTTGTCAAAAGTATAAGGCACGTTCTTGAAGATGTTAGATGGGGGCAAAACTTCTTTTATCCCCACCCTTGCATCGCCAAGTTCATGGCCTTTATCAATAAATAAACCACAAGGATTTTCAACAAAATTGTCATGAGATTTCTCAACACCACGCACACAATCATCATGAGTCTCACAAACCAAACCATCAACATGCTCATCCTTTTCACATAGCACATCAACACCAAAACAAGGGGAAACTTCCCGTGGCAAGACATCATGGAATAAGTCAAATTCTAGTTCATGTTCCCCTATCCTAAACTTCATCTTCCCACATTGTACATCAATGACACACCCTACGGTAGCAAGAAAAGGTCTCCCCAAAATGATTTGGGTACGGGAATCCTCGGGCATATCAAGGATGACAAAATCAATCGACACATAACAATCACCCACCTTAAGGGGAAAGTCCTCCAAAATACCCCTAGGGTACTTGATAGAACGATCCGCCATTTGCAATGACATGGTAGTTGGTCTCAACTCTCCTAGGTTCAACCGTTCATACAAAGAATAGGGCATTAAGCTTACACTAGAGCCCACATCACACAAAGCGCGGTCAACGGTTAAACTACCTAGGCCACATGGGATATTAAAGCTTCCCGGGTCCTTAAGCTTAGGAGTAAGCTTGTTAAGAACCACGGAACTACACTCTTCAGTCAAAGCAACTTCCTCAATTTCATCAATTTTCCTCTTTTTAGAGAGGATTTCTTTCAAAAACTTAGCATACAAAGGCATTTGAGATAAAGCATCTAAAAACGGTACATTCACATTCAATTGCTTTAACATATTAAAGAACTTGCCGAATTTTACATCTAATTTAGCCTTAGCATATCTTTGAGGAAAAGGTAACGGTGGTTTGTAAACTCTAGAGGGAGATGAAGGTCGGGTTTCGGTGTTCTCTTTTGAAGGCTCACTCTCAAGGTGTTCCTCTCTCTCACTCTCATCAACTTTCTCACTAGGCTTCTCAACCTTTTTCTCAACCTCAACCCCCCCATGCTTAGCATTTGGCAAGCTAGGTCCCTCATATTATGTCACACTCCTTAAAATAATGGCATTGCATTGGGCATTAGGGTTGGGAATGGGTTGTCCGGGAAGTGATCACGGAGGAGGGGTGGAGGTACTAGCTTGAATAGCAATTTGGTTCTCAAGCATTCGATTGTGGGCGCTCATAAGGTCAACTTTCGTAGCTAAGGCCTTAATCACCTCATCTTGTCTCTGTTGATGCTTGAGTTGCCGTTGTTGGTGTTGTTGTTGAGACAACATTAAAGCTTGTATCATGGCCTCTAGGTCAAGCTTTTGTGGAGCTTGTGGAGGAGGTGATTGGGTTTGTCTTTGCCCTTGGGGTGGACCCATTTGGTTATTGTTCCGGTAAGAAAAGTTCGGGTGGAACCTAAGACCGGGGTTGTAAGTATTGGAAAAAGGGTCAAAGTTTTGCCTATTACAAGGGTTACCAACGTAGTTAACCACTTCGGTCGATCCATTGCTAACCAACCCACTAGGACAATTCAAGGTCTCATGCTCATATGATTGACACGACGCACATGGTTGGGGAAGGGGAGCATTCACATTCAGCATATCCATCTTTTTAGTCATGGCATCCAACTTAGCATTCAACATAGAAATAGCATCAACATCGTACTTACCTCCCGTCCTCTTGGAACGGGGCTTTGACCACTGGTAACTATTGATCGCCATTTCCTCAATCAAAGTTTGAAGTTCCGCCACTGTTTTGGACATGATGTTGCCTCCCGCCGCCGCCAAGATATTGGCCCTCAAGTTGTCATCCACCCCGTTGTAGAAAGCTTGTATCGGGACCCATGGTTCGAAACCATGGTGGGGGCATTGACGTAAGAGGTCCTTGAACCTCTCCCATGCTTCATAGAGGGACTCATCCGGCTCTTGGAAAAAAGTTGAAATTTGATTCCGGAGGCTCGTCAACATGCTAGAAGGAAAGTACTTCGTCAAGAATACGCAGGCAAGTTGGTCAAAAGTGGTGATAGCGGAGCTTGATGGAAGAGAGTCCAACCACTCCCAAGCCTTCCCTTCAAGTGAGAAGGGAAACAATCGCAGCTTGATTGCATCGGGCGTGGCACCATTTGCCTTAAATGTCTCACATGCTTGGTTGAAGAGGCGAAGGTGCCGGTTGGGATCTTCATTGGGAAGGCCATGGAATGGGTTGGCCTTCACCAAATTGATGAGTGAACTCCTCAGCTCGAAATCATTAGAGGCCACATTTGGAGGATTTATGGCGGAGGGTTGATTTGTGACGTTGGGCATCACATAAGAGCCAAGCGTGACTCTAGGCTCTCCGCCACCGCCAGACATGGCGTTTTTTCGCTTGGAGTTTTCTTCTTGCTTTCTCCGGGTGTGCTCTAACTTTTGCTTCTTTCGCCGGGAGTAAAAGGTTCTTTCGATTTCAGGATCAAACTCAAAGAGTGGAGCTTTTTGCATGCACGTAGAGTAAACCTGGCAAAACAAAACCAAAACACCAAGGAAAATCAAAACAGAAAATAAATGACTTAGGCGACCTTAGGGTATTCGTTCAATGGCTGGCTAGGGACAAAGTCCCCGGCAACGGCGCCAAAAACTTGATAGGCCAAAAGTGCACGGGTGAAATTGTAGCACGAATCAAGGTCATTCCCACAGGGACTTTTCCTTTCAACGCACTGAACTAGCCTCCTAGTTGATTGCTAAGTCGATCGGGTTTTTGTTTGAAACAATCTAATTCTATTTCTATTCACTACTAAAGACTAACAAACAAATATGCACACAATTTACTTGGATTTATCAATATGATAAAAACGTTCAGGGGATAAAACCTAAGTCACTCTATGAATCAAACAAGTGGATTGAACATGTATGTCACTAATTTGGTACATTTTAGGGTCGATAATCGCATAAATTACTTCGCAATGAGATTTTGCCACTAGAGCGAATTGCCAAGACAAACCAATCACCTACTTTCGTGGTTATTTTGATTTAATCAAGGTTAAATATCTAATTATCCAATGACCCCTAATTATAAAGTCTTCTATGTCTATTTCACTTCATAACTAGTTTAAGGGTTCCGATTATCGAATTTCTCCGTTCGGTACTTCACTCAACAATCTAATTCCATATTCTTGATGGCCAGTCAAAAATAATGACATACACAATCAATGGTTAAATAAAATGCATTCAAACTAGATTAACAAACTTTTTCAATCCAACAAAACTCAATCCATAAGAGAAACTAATAAGGGTTTATCCCCTAAACTTATGAAAACTACTCACTACTCATGTTCGATCCACTAAATATATGAAATTCTATACTAAAATGCATGGAAATCTAAAGAAGGAGGAATAAACCGAGTGTTGAATCAATCCTTGCTTGATTGGTGATCGGTTGGGACTTTTGCTCCTCCACTTCAATGGATTCTTGCAAGATAATCTTCAAACTCCAATGCACTCTCCCTCTTCACAATGGATGAATGTGGATGGAAATAAGGACTAAAGGATGGATGAATATGATGATGAAGATGATGATGATGATGGATGCCAGTCAAAACAGTCGGGTAGCAATTATATAGCATTAAAATGAAGCCGAAACGCCATTTCCGCATTAATCGGGATCAACACGGGTCGATACAGGTCAACACGGGTCGTGTTGCCTGTACACAGACCGTGTTGCTCACTGGAATTGGATTCTGGACTTTCTGGAGGGTGAAACGACTGGTGTTGAGTCCTTTTACACCCGTGTTGGTGCTAGACGGCATCCAATGCCTTCTTGGGCCAATATTTGGGCCTTGGGATGGATCTCTCTCTTGATTTGTGATCTACTTGGACTCCTTTGACTTGGTTTTGAGCTTGATTTCTTCAATTTAACATCAATTTCCTACACAACTGTACCAAACTCCAACCAAGCATAAAATAGAGAATTCGAGTATAAAAATAATACATTCATATCAATAATCACTCAAATTAACTCTAAATAACCCTAGATCACATATATATAAAATACACTTATCAAGAGCCAAGCTAGAAAGCTCATCCAAGGAGTGGTAAGGTTGGATTTCAATTTCCTTGGCAACGGTGGGGTCCAATCCATTCAATAACCTCATCATAGTTTGCTCGGGGCTCTTGAAGATCATTCTTGATGAGGAGTTGTTCAAACTACTAGATGTAGTCACTCACACTCCTTTTGCCTTGTGTAAGGGCATAAATCTTCCTCAAAATGTCGGGCTTGTAAGTGTTAGGTAAGAATCGTCGATTCATCAATTGCTTCAGTCTTGCCCATGAGGTAATTTTTGCTTGACCCTCCTTAGCTCGTTGTGCCTTGACATTCTCAAACCAAAGGGATGAAACTTTGGTGAGTTTCAAACTAGCAATCTTGAAGGCTTTCTCATCGCTATACTCCTTAGTTTCAAAAATCCTCTCCATGATTTGAACCCATTTGAGATAGCCATCGGGGTCGTTGGAGCCATTGAATTCCGGAATGTCGATCTTAATATCATGGAATTCATCTTGTGGGCCCTCTCATCCATTTCCCGTCGACGATGACATTGAAGGGAGCCTCTATCGTCGTCACTCGACTCTTAGGTCGGAGGAGGACGGATAGGGCTACGAGTGAGCCTCCTTCGTTCGTCACGGGGTTGACCTTGAAGGTGTGTAGCGATGTTGTTCATTTGAGCCTTGAGGGTTTCAAGAGTCCTTTTGATGGAGGAAACTCGGGTCTCCACAACCCCATCTAGAGAACTTTGGCATAAGCTTGACTCTTCTCGATTGGAACTATTTTCATCATCCATATTGAAGGAGGGGTAAGGACGAATTGTGTTTGGGGAAATTTTGTGGAGTTTAGGTTTTTTTTTTTTTTTGGTAGCTAGCTAGTGTTTAAAGACTTGGGTTGTTTGTAGGTTATCTTCCAACAACACCATTCACACACAACTACACATCTTCCAACTTAATAATCCATCAAGAACTCCAAAATTCACAACAAAACTTCAATAGGCAATAAGAACAACAAACACAAGAACAATAACATCTTCTCCTATACACTTGGAGGGCACAGGAAATGGGGGTATCCAATATTGCAACCAAACCAAAAAAAAAATCAACAATGGTGGAAACCCTAACTTGCAATTTGAAAATCAAAAACTCAAGCCACAACTCTAACCTTAGTCTGATATCAAATAGAGCACGGTGGTGGTGGGATTAGTGAGCTTAAATTGAAGAAGATGAAGAAAATAAACCCGAAAACTTGAAGGAAGTTTGAGACCTTGATATGAACTCAACAATGGAGGTCACCATTGTCAAGAACTTACAAATCTACCAACAGTAGATAAAGCCAAGCACCACTCCTCCATAAAGGAAATGACTTGCTAACATCACCCCAATAATTAGAAGATAAAGTAAGAACAAGATTTGAGAGAGATTTTGGGAGTAAAACCCTTGCTTTCATTCAATGGCCAAAAACTAATGACCTTTCTCCCAAATGAGGAGACATAACATTTGGGTAGGGAAAAGAAGATGCAAATAATTACAAGTTTGTCATTACTTAACATAAAACTTAAAGGAGAAATAAAAGGAAAGGAAAAGAAGGAAAAAGGCACGGAGGGAGCAAAGTCGCGAGGCGCTTCAGTTGGGATTTCGTAGGGAGGCGCGACCTGCGCCTGGTTTGAAGCGGCCCGCGTCTGTCCCAAGGAGGCTAGCTTCTTCGCGAACGCCAGGCGTGACCCACGTGTGGAAGGCGCAATTCACGCTTGTATTAAAAACAATATAGGTGAGGGAAGGCGCGCCCAGCGTCTTCTAAGGCGCTACCCGTGCCTGGTTTTGGGCACTCTTCAATGTGGGAAAAGGGGAGGCGCGCCCAGAGCCCCTTGAGATGCCACCAGTACCTGGTCCAACTCCTTCTTCTATTCTCCTTCTTCTACTCTTTCTCCTACCGTGTCCAAAATCCGAACCCCGATGCCAAAATAGCCATGTATTCCTGAGAGTCTGGGACGACCCGGTATGATGCTCGGTTCCAAGGCCTTCGGGATTGATGACACGCCCGAGTCTCTAGAGGGTCACGGGACCCATCCAAAGGATGACCAAGACGACCTTGGGGTGTCTGGATTCCACAGGAGATTGAGCCTCGATACTTGGGAGGTGGATGCGAACCTCTTGACATAGGTGACGAGGGAGGAATACGGTACTCAGGCCTCTTCATAAACACATAGTCATTTTATTAGGTCATTTTTTTTACATTGCCAAGTCTCGGTCACACATATAAGCATAACAAGATAGAAACATGTATTTCATAAAAGAGTTGGATACACCTACATACATGGCAAAAGCGTTTTTTTTTCCTTCACAAATAATAGAAAGAAAACCAAAAGCAAGCTACAAGTGGAGCCAAGACTGGTCATGCCAGGAATAACGAGTCCACTAGAATCCCCTCCAGCAGCATCGTCGTCATCATCTCGGCCTTGTGAAGAGGCCCCCTCTACTAGCCAGGAAGGAGGGTTACGGTCCCAATCTCTAGTACTACCTCCAAGCCACGACGGTGGAGGTCGGGTCGTGGAAGGCATCATCCATGGGTCATATTGGGCCTACGAATCCGGACAAGAATGTCTCCGGACCCCCTGTCTTTGGAAGCACCAACCCAGACTGGCTCTGTAATCACAGGGGGCTCAGGTCAAGCACCAGGCGGAGGCGGAGTAGGATACGCGCCCTGCTAAGAGGCACTCAAAGATGTCCCAAGCCAGATAGAGCCAATACTAACAAGAGGTACGACCCACTCAGGGACAGACATCCGCCCTCGGCCTCTCGAACGCCTCAGACATGACAATCCTTCACCTCCATCGCCACCTCGAGCATCAGCACCCCTAGTCTATGTCGACGCAGCTCCTCTTGCCCGGGATCTGAACACAGGGCATCGACATTGGAAGCACGCACCACCAGTTGCAACTGCTCCTCAGCTCGGCTGCCATACTCAGAGTCGGGATTAGCAATCTGGCCACCCTTGTACTTGCCCTTCTTGTTGAAGTTCAAGCGGGCAAACCTCATTAGCCCGAGCCGCTCCTTCGGCTTACGCAACAACTTCTTCATTGGGAGTTGCATAGAAAAGTGTAAGATCAATAACCAAGCAAAGGAAGAAACAAATGACAAAAAGCAGAAGTAACATACCATACGCCTCGCCTTAAGGGCTCGGGAGTCCGAATCTAAGTCGCTATAGGCCGGATCGATAAAACCCAGAGCCCTCGGATCCCCTGCCGATGATCCCTTGTCAACCGCCTCATCCATCCCACCAAGAGGGCCAACCAATGGGAAAACGTGATTAGCACGCAAACCAGCAAAGTAAGGGTGGGTGAAACACAATTAAATGGTTGGTTGCTTAATCCATGGAAACTAGTAGTTTCCCTTCTTTTTATTGGGTAATTTGGGTGGGCGAAACACAATTTGACACTGGATTTTGGGAATCAATTTAGTGTCTATTTTGGTTTAGCTCTTTTAGAGCTTTTAAAGATCAAAAGCTGAAATTATGCCAAACATATAAAATATACAAAATAACTTCCAACTTTTGAAGAACTAAGAATAGCTCTTACAAGGCAAAAAAAGGAGAAGCTACAATTTTGGGATTCTGGATTATGGGGAAGTTAGGAAAGAATATAATGATTTTATTGTATTTCCAAAATTATCTCTAATATTTTTCTTTTATGCCAATTGCAATATATATATATATATATATTTCAATTCGCTATAAAATTGCCACTTCTTTGACTAACCGCAGGCAGTAGTAACATTTTAATAGAAATTGTAGTAAAAGTTTCGTAGTTTTGTTTTGTCGAAAAATTCTCATAGTTATTTTCTAAGGCAATTAATGTTTATTTACTAATTTTAATTTTATGCTAGATATATGAAACCATTTTTTTAGTATAATAAATGTCAAGGAAATAATTAAATGTGTACATTCAATTTTAATTTATTATCATAACATATACTTGATGTAAAATTTTACAGAAATAATTAATTTTGAAGTTAACAATATTATATAATATAAATAATTCACTAGAAATATACTAGTATTAAAAATCATAAATAGCTTTAATAACAAAGAAAATGAATTATTAACAATAATCATTATAAAAGGGTAATTATTATGGTAATATTAAAAGTGGAAGTTTTTAGAAAATGATTAACCAAACACTTGGAAAGTGTTTCTAATTTTTAAAAGAGCTTCTGAAATACATCTACCAAACACTTAACAATTTCTGAAGAATGAGTTTTTCAGAAGCTGTTTCCAAAAAGGAATTTTTTAAAAGTTTAAGCTTGGACAAACATGCTCTTAATATTGTCCCAACCCTATATCTTTTCTACTCTTCTGAGGGTGGTTACCCATTTACTTCGGCTTGCCTCTCACGGGTTCCTCAATTTTGGCCCAATTTGTTGTGCTCTTTGGCACTTTCACTTTTGGTGAATAAAATTTAGCTAAGCTGCTGCTAGTTATCAAAAAAAATAATGTTACAGCTTCAGGGTCTGCGTACTAAGGAACTCAATAATAGAGGAAAAGACTAAATAAGCATACCTCAAACAACAATCTTCGTCATGGGCATGGTTTCTCAATGGTGAAAACCCGATCGCAAAAAAAAAAAAAAACAAAAGGAAGAGAGAGAGAGAGACTTGATCAAACCGAGAGTTGTATACGAGCCAACCAGTCGACCAGTTCTCGGCAATTTTTGGCTATGTGACTTGTTTGGACAAGTAAAAGCCCGGATCGACCTGGTCATGGTCAGACTGCTTGAAACTGCCAATCCGGTCCGAGTTTGATAACAAAAATTTACCAACTTGGCTATTGGCAACCACTTTTTGGTGCAATTTGGATACAATTATCTCAGATTCCAAAAACACTTCAATAGAAATACAGGAAGTACCAACTCCAGAAGCAGCATTGTATTAGCTATATATCATTTAAGCATCTTTCCTCAGCATTATTATTGCAACTCGTATGATGAAAAGGAGAAGCCAGACCGTCCTTCATTGGTAGATTTCAACTCAAGCTTCTGAAAGGGGCTGTTTGTAGAGATTAAAAAAAAAAACACATTAATCAGCAAATTTCAAGACAGTATCAACCATTTGTCCATTTGGATTTTAAGGAAAATAAGAAAATCCAGAGTCCAAAGTCCTGCCCGATTACGAATAACGAAACAAATATGGATACCTGCTATTAGGATCGTAATAGAAGCCATTGATGGAACCATCACTACATGAGAAGCAAACGTAGTAGAAGCCAGCTATAGTTAACCCACAATCTGTACCGACATTTACAAAATACTGTTCTTTCCATCTCTGCATAGCACAAAATGATTGGATTGTTGCTACGGTAGAAAGAAATTTCACTTTCCCAAACTAAAAGACGGAACAGTTGACCTTTACCATAAATATATAAGGATAATTACTCAAGTCCAGTGATTTGCCCCCATCAGCCTCCACTTGACTCTGAGAGATGGCAATTGATTACAGATAAAATATTATAATTGAGAACACAACTAGCTTCGGACCACTTACAAGAAGCGGGGAAAATGATGGAAACTTCGTCCAGTGTCTAATATCATCCTCTGGCCTACAGATCATCCAATGGAAAAGTGGATTCAACCAAGGTTTAAAATCCAGTCTATGGCAGAAAAGGATACGAGGGTCTTACGTTGCCTCCCATTTTCCAGTGAAGAATGTATAGTTCTTTGTATCAACTATCTCTCCTTCCCAGAAAGTTACCACCTGTTGTATGTCCCAGAAGGTGGTGTTCAGTGACAAGCTAACCATCGGGAAATACATAGTAACTAGGAAAGGAAACTAGAAGCAAAAGCTTCAACATATGACATAATTGCGCATGCATTTTAAGTGAATAATATACAGTCTTAGTCACAATATATTGTTAAAGTTGAGTCGCAAAACTGGCAAAATTAAGCCAATTATGTCATATGTTTGTACATTTTAATAACTCCAATGATAGGCTTATAGTTGAGTGGCACATTTGACAAATTTCGCATGTATTGTTGAAGCTTTTGCCTATCATTGGAATTATTTTAAGCCAATTTTCCAGACAACAATGTAAAGTGAGTATTCTATCATCAATGCCATATCAAACATCCTCTTGTAATCTCGCATGCATTTCCTTGGTCACAATAAGCTTAAAAAAACACAACCAAACACCCAAAAATCACAACACAATCAGAAACAATCTGAAGCTGAAACATGTACATGGGATGAGATCTAGTGCTTGCTCAGCAGAGAAAGAGAAGTATGTTGAGTATACCTCCACAACTCTCGGGGATTATTTAGTAACATCAAGTCCACAACTCTCGTGGACTATTTAGTGGACCACAAGTGACCAAGTACAACCAACATAACATTAGCACAGACTAATCACTAACCGGCCCCTTAAAATTCCTCTAACTAGGCAGGTAAATCCCGAGAAACCCGTATTAAATTAGTGATGCCACCCTGAAGATACTACAAAAGCTTATTAGGACGTCACGAGGGAAATCGCACTCAAGACAATAAGAATTTTCGAACATCATAATTGAAATGATGTTTAGAATCCTTGTAACTCAAAACCTGAAATTCTATAGGGATCGAATTTAAGGAGCTCAATGCTGATTATCGCCGAAATGTTAGGGCTCAGTTGAAAGTAAATCAGGCAGTCAGCAATTTCTAATGCTGTATGGACAAGATCTGACAGTTTCCAACACCCATTAATCCATTATGGATCAGACAATCAGACATTCTGTAGCTACACAGCTCCAGAAAACAAGAGCTCTGGAAGTACATTTTTCAGCTCTTTTTTATGTGACGCTAGTTTCTATTAGGTAACACGAACAATGAAAAGACGCCATCAGGTAAACACCAATTCACAAAGGAAGACCCAGAAGAAAAACGCCGTGTGTAAAATTCATGGGTAAAAAACAATTGGGAAAAAGTTAAATTTGGTAAGTTTTAGTAATTTTCGGTAATTTTTTGTAACTTTTGGCAAATTTACGCTAATATATCAAAATTAATTTTTTTGGTGTTTGAACTTTGATAAATTTTGGTAAATTTAGGCAAAAACTGGTAAATTTTGGTAAAATGAAGTTACCCATGAATTTGACAGGCCCGCACAACCACTGTGTATGACGTTTCAACTGAAGTCAACACAAGTGTCAATGAAAAAAAAAAACACCTCCACTGAACAATAGACCCAAAAGAGAATAATAATCCTGATGATTCAAAACCTTTTGCCCTGAAGAATGAGCTGGATTCATCCTTACAGGAACACCAACCCACAAAGGATCCATCACTCGTGGCTTTCCCACTTCTCCATCCATCTTTTCAGAGCCCTCTATTAGGTATTGTTTGCCTAAATTTGATTAACCTCAAAAAGAGCCACATTGAGTGCGATAAAAGAACTGATTAACCCACATATGAACGGGATCTTCCTCTTCACATGTGACCTACGATAGAGATGACCACAACCTTCTTCTCATGAACTCCGCTTATAATGATAATTCAATCTTATTCTTTATAGCAACTCTGAAGCAGGAATTTTTCTTATTTGTTTTATAATCCAGGATTCAACTTTAGTAGCTTGGAAAGCAAAACAAAAGGCTTCATCTTCTATTTCCAAATGCCTTTTCAAAGAATTAGACATTCTTGGACATCTTAGCAAGCCACGAAAAGAGTCTCACAGAAAAAAGAATGCTTACTATTATCAGGCATCCAACAGCAGTCCACCCCCATCATGGAGGTAGATCAATGTAAGAAACTATTTCTTTTCCCAATCACGTTGAGTTAAGACTGCAATCAACCATATTTGCATTGATGTATGGGCTTGTTTGGTTGGATGCAGTTTCTATTAATCGCATCAATTTGACGAGCAGTCTCTTTAGGAATTTCAAAACATTGTAAGTTCTTAGGCGAACAAATTTTTTCCCAAGCTACCATGGGAAAACCTTTGTTAGAAGAAGGATCTTTCCAGATAAAATTTCTACTCATAGCATCAACTTGAGGAGCAGTCTCTATAGGAATTTCAAAACATTGTAAATTATGAACAGGCATAGATTCTAAATGCAATTGCATAAGTGTCGTTCTGCCAGCCTTGGAGATGAATTTTGCCTTCCAAGGTTGTAACTTATCAGAAGTTCGGGAAATTAATTCCGAAAAGTAGATTTCAGCGGCCTACCTTTAAAAACAGCTCGACTTAAATACTTTCCAAGGCTATTTTGCTGACGAATACCGAACACCTCAGCTACGATTTGGTTATCACGAGCCTTGGCATTTTTGAGAAACTCTGGCCTGATTTAGTACAAAAGTTATCGAGAACTGACTGTAATTCCTGACAAGCTTCAAGATTAGTTTTGCAAAAAAGTAGACTATCATTTGCGAACAAGAGACAAGTAATTTTAGGAGCTCTTGGTGATATATTAACACCAATACCATGATTCCTTCTCCAAATAGCATGGCGCATCTGTCTAGTTAGAACTTCCATACAAAGAAGGAATGAATAAGGAGAAAGGGGTCCTCTTGCCTAATACCGAGACGGTTTAAAGAAACTACAAGCTTCCCCATTGATTACAGTGGAATATGAAACAGTGGTGACACATTCCATAATCCAAGAAACTCTTTGACTATAAAATCCAAATTGTAATAACACATTCTTCAGAAAATCCCATTCAACCTGATCATATGCCTTTTCCATATCTAACTTAAGGGCCACCCAAATTTTTGGACCTTCATATTATGAAATTTATTAACAGCAGCTTAATTAAGCCTAAAATGACCATGTTTTTACCTAGTTTGCACCCTTGTATAAATAGCTTAATTAGTCATTTCAACGGCAGCTTTTGCTAGCTTTGGCTAGCTTTTAGGAGATTTTCGGCACCTTTTTAAGAGTATTAGCCTAGGGTTTAGTGTTAAGTTTATTTTCTCTACCTACTCTCAAACAATTACATCATCTTTGCTACTTTTGGGATAAATTGATCATTTTATTGAAGATTGAAGATTGCCTTTACAGTTTTTGCTATTGTTGTCCATTTACATCAGTTGATAGGTAACATCTACCCTTTCTCTCTCTCTATTTACTGTTGCTAATTAAGTGTTTAAGTGCATGTTTAATGATAATATCTCCTTAACCATCTTCATTAGTTGCTTTTTATTTTATCTTGTTAGAATCATGCTTAAGGTTGGTTTTGAATGTGTTGAGATAGTTTTAGATATGATTAGTGGCTAGGCTTTTTTAGGGTTAGGGGTTGATTAAGGCATTAATGGGTGATTAGTCATAAGGTTTAGTGATTTAGGGGGTGATTAGTGGGAAAAATCTAGTTTCCACCTTATTCCTTCCTTCAAGTGTGGTGATTTAAGGTCCGAGAGCTCCTTAAACCACTATACACTTGTTTGGAATGATAAGGAAGGAATAATTAGTCTTATTCTCATGAGAGTGAGAATAGGCCTAATTAGGGATTATTGCAATTTAAACCCCTAAGGCCCATGGTGAGTCTTGGGGAAGTTAATCCAAGCTACCCTTGAAAGAGGGAGTTTGGTTGGCATAATTTAGCAATAACCCACATGGTTGATCCCATGTCTTTACCTCCTAATCACGAAAACCCCATGACGCCTAAAACCCTGAGCCCTTCTCTTTATCATTTGAGTTAATCTTATTGTTTGCTTGCTTGCCTTTGTTAGTCAATAGTCTTAATCAATCTTGTGTTAATCCAGTAATTTAAACCGGTTTTGAATTAGAATTAAGAAAGTCTACGCCCCTTAGCTCCCTGAGAAAGAACGACAATACCGAGTATACTTCCCGCTAAACACAAAACAACACCGTTGTCGGGGAGCTAGCGCCCCTAGCTTCTCGTTGTTTGATTCGAAGTTCGTTTACATTACTTGCATGCTTGAGGCCTTTTGAGTCTAGGTCTGGGGGCTAGCTTACGTTTTCTTAGTTTTTCTGGTGTATGCAAACTCGATCCAATGCCAACCAAGCATCATTGCTTCCTTTGGATCCCGAGCTTGAAAAAACAATCCGTAGGGCCAATACTAGTGCAAGGAGAGAGCAACTCCAAGAAGCTTTACGGCGTCAACAAGCCCCAATGGTCGAGAATAATCCAGACCCACACCATACCTTGGCTTCATATTCCACTCCAACACCGGGTACGGGAGGCAATCCCATCACTCTTCCTACCCTACCACCGAACGTCATGTTCGAGTTTAAGCCATATCTCTTGGATATATTTGAGAATAACCAATTCCATAAAGCCGACCACGAGAGTCCGATTGATCATATTAACAAATTTGAAGAGAGAGTCGAATTTGTCCAAATGACCGGTTTGACCCCAAAATGTATGAAGTTGAAGTTCTTCTCTCTCACCTTGGCGGGCTGAGCAAAGATTTGGCTCATGACGTGGTACCTACACTACATGGGACGCCTTGAGTCGAGACTTCCTTCAAAGGTTCTTCTCGGCCGACGAGACTCATAGGCTTTGTCAAGCCATCATTAATTTCAAGCAAGAGCCGGGTGAATTGCTTTTCGAGGCGTGGGGGAGATACAAGGGGCTTCAAAGGAAATGTCATCGCCACAATTTGGAGGATTGGCTCTTACTTCATCACTTCTACCAAGGCTTATGTGGTACTCTCTAGGAATCCATTGACAATGCATCCGGTGGCATGTTTCGCTTTGGTCCTCATCCGACCTATCAATGTCCGCAACTCCAAGCACTGGAGCAAGCGAATGTCGTGTACCCCAACAACCTTGCCTATTTCACTCAAAATCCCATCCGTCCTAGAGGTAACCCCGCCTACAACCATCAAGGCAACCCAAACCATCCTCCAGGTTTCCAAAACCACAACCGTCACTCTCAAGGCCATGGTGATTTCTCCTACCACAACCACAACCACAACCAACAATTCCAACAACCTACCTACTAACAACCCATCCAACAACCACAAACCTCCCAACCATCCTAAGAGTCCAATGTAGAGATGTTGTTGAAGCAAATCATGGCCAATCAAGACAATGATAGGACCCGTCTAAAGAACCTTAAGATTCAAAACGCACAAATTGCTCAACAAAACCAACCCACTCAAACCCCCCAAGCCAACCCCAACCTAACCCAAAGGGGCATGTGAATGCTATCACCTTGCATAGTGGGAAGGAGCTTAAGGGACCAAAGATGGTGGAGGAGAGTGTTGTGGGAGAGAAGGAAGGAGATGTTGTGGACCTAACAATAAGGAAACCAAAAAGATAACATGACCACAAACATATTACTCAAGAGCTAAGAAGATAACTAAAGGAAGATTAATTCCAAAGACATTATACACAAATCGCTAAACATTGTGTTCTCCATAGTGGATATTGCTATAATATCTATTTTCATCAGAAAATGATAATATAATCATTTATATAAGAAAGAATGCATTAAAAGCACCCCACAAAGTTAATTACAAGTTTACCACCTAAGAACAAATGATCCACGAAATCTATGGCATCAAGAAAGGAGGAACAAAAATTTCCTCCTTACAAAAGAATGAAGTTAAGAGCACTTATCCTTTAACCGTGGAACAGGGATTTCAACCCCATCAAAAACTCTTCTATTTCTTTACATTTACGACAAAAATTTAACATGAAAAGGCATGGAGTACATTGAGCTATACCCTTCTTCCAAAGGAACTTTCCCATGCACAACTAACATGAACTAGCCATTACCAACGGACGACCCACACAACTCACGACTAAGTCCCGTAGACATTTGAAGAACATGCCATGAAGAAGTAAATGGCCCATGATTTTCAAACCATTAACATAAAGCATTTGTTGTTTTACCCCTATTGTAAATTAAAATCTTGCCAAGACAAGCTTCCCACAAAAAATTTAAAAAAAATAATAAAGAAGGAGACTTTCAAGGGAGTAGAGACTTCGAAGGATGACATTCCCAAGGAAGCTACTATAAGGAAGCAAAGGAGGTGAATCGCCGAGAGAGGGAGAGAGGTGATAGAAATAAGATTTTAACAGTGAACTCTCCCAAGCTAGAGCGACTTTAGGTCAAAATAGCAATTCTTCACTAAAGCCCAATCTAGCATCCTTGAGCACATTAGAACAATTTGACACTATCATCACAACAAAGAGAGTAGGAAACATATCTTTTAAACAAACATAATCATCACACTTGTGCCAAAAAAAGCCGGAGGTGCCATCAGCAACCTCAAAGACAATGTTAAAGAAGAAACTATCCCAAATTTTGCTTTAAAAAAACCCAAAGATTTGCCCATAAGTGCCATTATATTTGTTAGGGCTCTTCGTAGAACATAATGTATCACCCCATACCGAGCAAAGTGAGCAATGATACACTATATACCATCATGTGTTATAGGAATATCTACTATAGGGAACATATAAAGTTTCACAATTTGGCCCTCATCTTACGAATGAAGTATCTATTAGTTACCCTCTTATCTGGAGAATAATAGCTCTATGATCATGCCATCTTTTTACTTTTACTATCGTATACGTCTTCTCTATTTAAAATCCCTATATGCATTTATGTGTCATGATTGAATCTAAAACTAAATTTCGGAAACATTTGGGAGTAATTGTGATTTTGGGCAAATTTCTTCATATAGGCCCAGAGGAATTGCTCAAACATCCCATATATGGCCCAAGTTCTTATGATATCATGATCTTACCTCAAATATTAGCATGCACAAACCTAGCTCTCACAACAAAGTGGTGGTCAACTATCTAACAAGTAGCTTTAAGACTACTTTATAGTCTAAAACTATCTTTGAGATAAACATAGCAATCCAATATCTACTAAACTAAAGCTCTCGAAATGATGTCACACTGCTCAAAGATATACGTATCTTACAACTTCCCTTACAACATAGAATGAAAACGAAATAATATATAATCACAACCATCATCTTAAATTAATACTCCTATGCCAAAAATCATAGGCATCTAACTTTCAAAACATTCAGTTGCATAACAGAGAAAAAAAAAATCTTCATGAGGGCAAAGGAGCTTACTGGTGTATCTGCCATTGGAACATTGAGAGCTTCCATATTGCCGCATAAATACCCATGTTCAAGGTCGCAACCTTGTATTTGCACGTTGACTCTCCATGCCTCATCCTTTTGTACACTGGAAACATTTTGAGTCCCAGAAAAAGCCTGTAAAGAGAACTAATTAATCAGACAATAGAGCACAGATGCAATTACTGCTCCAAAACAAGGGGAATTGCAAGAATAGTGGGAAAGAATGAAAAATGGGAAATGGAGTAGCAATACCTGACCAACGGTGAGAAGGGTACAAAGTGGAGGTGAAGAAGTCTGGGCAGAGCATGAGCCTTTGAAAAAAAACAAACACATTCAGGAGATTCAGATCTGGCGTATGAATAGTAATGAGTAATCACCAAAAAGGATGTTTGATTAGATACGATACGATACGATACCTGGTAGTATTTGGGAAGAAGGTACAGAGCAATCGGAAACTCTAACGGGCATCTTATTTTGTGACAGTAATTTCCAGGTGAATGAATGAATTAATGAACGAAATGAATGAATGGCCTTAGAGAGAAAACGAAATCAAATCAAATCAAATGAGGTAGTCGTAACGCTGCTTCGCCTGTACCGGACCCAGACCCAGACCCCTCCATCATTGCTGCCACCACTTGAGTTAAATAGTCCATGTGCTACACAACTCGTATTTTTTTTCCACTTTTGCCATCAACTTTTTAAATAACTCAAATATATCACATAAGTTTTAAAAGTTGTTAAAAATGCCACCATTTATCCTCTTTAGCTAGTAAAGTTTACTTTTTTTCAATTTTCCTTTAATTTTGTAGAGAAAGATGGTAGATGGGTAGAATTTTTTTTTTAAAAAAATGCAATCTTTTCTACCCTCACCCCTTTTATGTATCTTCTTCCCCTTCTTCTACATATCCATTAATGAATGCAGAGGACTTCAAATAATTTAGAGGCTGTGGCTGGAAATTAATGTGCTTTTTCGCTGTCCAATAGGTTGCGCCATTGGTAGTTGGGCTCTTGGTAGCTGCAACAGCTTTGGCCGAAAGATACGACATTCAAGCTTGGCAAGTATTCAAACCCTTTTTTTTCAAAAACCTAAGCTCCATTAATGGATATGTAGAAGAAGGGGAAGAAAAAGATACATAAAAGGGGTGAGGGTAGGAAAGATTGCTTTTTTAAAAAAAAATCTACCTATCTGCCATCCTTTCTCTACAAAATTAAAGGAAAATTGAAAAAAATGTAAACTTTACCTGCTACAATAGGTAAAGAGGATAAATGGTGGCATTTTTGACAATTTTTAAGACTTATGTGGTATATTTGAGTTATTTAAACGATTGGTGGCAAAAGTGAAAAAAAAAATGAGAGTTGTGTGGCACATGGACTATTTAACTGGCCACCACTTCCCTGTTTGGTTTGAGGAAAAATGCATGAAAAAATAAAATTTGTATGAAACTTTTAAATGTCAAGCTTCATTTTTCTAGATTATATGATCGTGATTTGGAGGAGCGGAGAGAGAGAGAATTCTCCAGCAATTATACGGAAGGACCGAGTGTACATAGCACGGTAAACTCGGTAAAGTTATGCACTCAAGGTGGGAAAATATGCATTCAATGTGGGAAAAACTGCATTGTGTAAGGGAAAATATGCATCCAAGTTGGAAAAATATCCAAGTTGGGAAATTATCATGATAATTCTGCATCCAACTGTGCATTGTGTAAGGAAAAATATATGATGTTGCAATAAATATACATTGCAGTGCTTGAATACTGCACCTAAGTCTGGAAAACATGCAATACATGATAGAAAATTTTTCACCGACTGTGCATTGTGTAAGGGAAAATATATACATCCAAGGTGGGAAAAAATGCATTACGTAAGGGAAAATATGCATCCAAGTTGGGAAAATATCCAAGTTGGGAAATCATCTTGATACACTCGTATCATAATAATTTTGCATCCAAGGTGGGAAAAACTGCATTGCGTAAAGGAAAATATGCATCCAAGTTGGGAAAATATTCAAGTTGAGAGATTATCATGTCGTACACTCCTAACACAGTACACTCGGTATTATATCATAATTTGCGGAGTTAGAGAGAGAGAGATAATCAAGGGAGTCATGAGAGATGATGGAGAGAAAGGTTGACTTTGATCCTAAATTTTTCTCCCAACTTTCCTTTCATTTTTTAAGGGAAAATTTTTTATTCTTTGTTACCCCAAATTTTCTATACAATTTTCCAACTATTTTTCCATTCTTTTTTCTTCAATCCAAACAAAGGAAAAATTTCATTTTCCAAAATAATTTCTTTTCATGCTATTTTCCTAAGTCCAAATAGACCCTAAGAGTAAGATTAGTGCAATCTCAAATCAAACTCTAGCAAGTTGAACCACTGTCCAATCAAGTCATACATCATCAGCCAGACACGAATGACGACTGTAGATACAAATGACGACTATCAGACACGATAACACGAATGACAAAATCATCATCAAAGCCAGACACGAATGACATCTGTTAGACACGAATGACATAATCATCATCAGCTTGACACGAATGGCGACTGTCAGACACGAATGATAAAATCATCATCAAAGCCAGACACGAATGGCGCCTGTCAGACACGAATGACAAAATCATCATTAAAGCCAGACACGAATGGTGACTGTCAGACATGAGTGACAAAATCATTATTAGCCAGACACGAATGCCACCTGTCATACACTAATGACAGACAAGAAACTACGATCGGGCAAAATTGAAAATCCATTTTCTGTAACGCCCCAAAACCCTTAACCACAAGATTAACTTAAACCATCAATTAAAACTGTGATTAGCGCAGCAGAACACCAGGGTAGAGGTATTACCGCCGTCCCCACTCGGGACAAGGCAAACACAAACACCAAACATAACCCAAAATAAAATATACTTAACCCCATACAAAACAATCACCAAACTTTGAAATACAACATAAACAACCCTTTAAACATTTATATAAAGATTTCCCAACATGAGAAAAGAAAAGTCTCCAAATCCCATAAAAGCGCTTGAGGATCGACTAGCAACCACCTTAGAAACGACCTTGAACGGAACGATCTACTTTTGCTTAGCCTTGGCTTTATCCTGTGAGCTTGGACCTCCTAAAATCAAACATTGAAAACAAACGCAAAGTGAGTGGGGAAACACTCAGTACATAAACCTCCAACACGTCAACCGTTCGAAAACGGTTTCTAGTGTCGGCGTTTTAAAAACATTTTGAAAACGGGGAAGGGGAAATAACCATGAATGAACTGGATTGTTGCATAGATAAATATGTATATACATAAAGGAGTTAAACTTGTAATAATTGAAAACGAGTGGTATCCCTTACGATCGATGCAAAGCACCTCACACACGGGCATGCCCAAATCGATCTAGATTTGGATTGGGTGACTGCTAGGCAGTCGACACTGGCCAGGTCATTCGGACACTCTGATAAGGAGTATCTAAAAGAAAAGGCTAGTACATCACGTAACTAGCTAGCATATAATAAGGCGGGACCACTTTTGAAAATAATGTGATAAATGATATTAAGCCAATGCTTTGACATGATGATAATATATATACTGAATGATAAGAAAAATGTTAAACGTTAGACAATTTGCGTACCTTGGGTAGTAGAAAGGTCTAGCGACATGCCTCGAGCTTGGGACGGTTTGGGCGACTTGGAAACTATAATAAGAGCATAAGAAAATTGAGAATTTAAATAAAGTCCTTGCATTTACAAGCTAGGATGAAAGTACTTAAAACTTGATAATTAAAAGGGATGAGAAAATAGAAATTTCAGTTTTTGATCAATCAAAGATTTGGTGATAACTTGAGCTAGAAAACCCGGATTTTTGCAAACGAGTACTTTTTGGAAAGGAAAAATCACGCCCTACAACTTTGTCAACTGGTCCGAAGGCTAAAAGTGAAAGGAAGGGCTCAGAAAAAGGCCCGGACAGAAGCAGAGCACTTGAAATTAATCATGCGGTTTCGAAATTTAAGCGAAATTTATGGTGAAACTTGAATAGGATCAAAGAAAGCTTAAGATGTATAAAGCATCCTTAACAACCAGCTTAGATGAGCATAGAATTGGAGTCCTTGAAGACTTAAGAAGAGAAGCTATTCGATTATTGAAAACATGAAAGAAACGTTGTCAAGCGACGGAAATTAGATAAGGACATGGTTATGAATTTTGGAAAGTTTACGAACCGATGACCGGTGAATTGAATACATAGAAGAGATGGTCCTTGGTTATCTAGACATCGAGGAAAACCCATAAACTTGTTAGGAAGTCAAAAGTACGACTTAGCCATCAACAACACTTACACGAACCTAAAACCTCATCACTTTACCCCATGGTTTGCTAGTATTTCCTTAAACCTTTAGGAGGAAATCCCCAAATACTAAAATAGCTTAAATCAACTTAGGAAACCTACTCAATCCATCTTAATAATGACACAAAGGTCGACATCTCATTAGAGCCTCCTACGAGATCAAAGTGTAACCTTAACGTTAGAATTAAGGAAATAAATTCTGGGCAGAAACTTTGTTGACGGCCCTCGAACACGACCTCATATCTCACTCTCCCGATATCGTATGGATGCAAACCTTATGTTTCCGGAAAACTTGAAGAACGACCTAAAACTTTTATGTTTATCACTTAAGCCCATAAAGTCTTCAAATGGATGAAAACTTAGCAAGAAGATACTGACTCAGAAAACGTATATAATTGCACCCTTTCACGGTTTTGCTCATATCTCGGGCTACACATACCGGATTCTCGAAATTCCAAAGCCTAGAGTTAGATAATCACTTGGGCTATCATTTCCAGTAAAAATCTGGGCAAAACTCACATTTTACATCCTCTGTAAAAATCAGATTCTTGGACAGAAACTTTTTATGTCTTTGATTCTTACTTTGGTGCCTCCTTTTGGCCTCTAACTTATACTAATTCACAACCAAAGCCCAAATTAACTATTACTCATGGTTCTTCCAGGTTTTAATACTTAGAGATTACCCAAATAAGCTCATGAAACTCACATGCAACCATAGATTACACATGCAACTATAATTAACACTTGAATTAGCCCTTACTCATCAAATTTACACTAAACTCATATCACCCAAGAGTAAAAGACTTGATTAGCATAACAATCTCTCCAAAACAGTCCCTAAAACTCAAATTTCTTCATCAAGAACCTCATGCAAGCAAGCTATTTCATTACCTATCAAGAAACAAGCAAGAAGCACCTCAATCTTCACACGCATCAAACTCTAATTCAAACCCTAATTAACCCAACTTAACCACAACTTAAACTCATGCTTAGAAATCATAAAAGAGATGAAAAACTTCAAGAAAAACACAATTTATAAGTGAAATTCAGATTTGAAACATAAAGAATAAAGTTAGGGTTTGAGATTATACCACTTGGAGAAGAAATTGAAGGAGAAAAACAAGAGAGAGGTGGAAGGGGAAGCACGGCCACCGCCTGGTGGTCACCGGCGAGGCCTCCGGCCGCTGGATTCTGGCCGGAAAACAGGGGGCACGGCTGGGGTGGGGCTGGAGCAGCAGAGGGAGGAAGAGAAGAGTGAATGCTATTGTGTTTCATCCAAATAAAATGACATACACCCATACTAACTCACCCCCTCATATATAAAACACTCCCGCTTAATTACTTAACCCCCTAATTAGTAATTTAGGCTACCCAAAAGTGTAATTAGCTTGCTAGGTCAAATAATTGGTATCGACTAAATAAAATTAGTGAACATAAGCTTGTTAAAATAATTTAGTATAGGATTAAATAAAATTACTTGGGAAATAAATTGGGTAAAATTAACTAGTATTACACCACATAAAATAAATTAGTAGGACACATTAATAGAATAGGTTGGCCAAAAGATTACCATTAGAAAGGTTGGATAATATAAATCGTAAATGAAACGGAAATTAAAATTAATATAACCTTCTTCGGTTACAAGCGTGAAATTGAGAACGGTAAAATAAATTATATAACTTATCGTAAAAGTATCATAAACTTGTAATAATAATTATAACTTTAAATTCGAGATAATATAAAATCAACCCGTTTAACCATCGCCCTGCTCGAGACCTGTCGCGCATAAAAATAAATAATAATAACCATATTAACGTAAAAGAAAGAAAATTTTTAACCGCGTAATTAGGTTAACCACCGTGATTAAGGCCTTAATTAAAACGGGTTTAGGGTGGGTCGTTACATTTTCCCCTGTGGAGTTCTAAACTTATGCAATAATAAGCAAAGAACTTTTGGCATCAACGCACTTAAGAAAAATTGAAAGTATCAAATACTTTGTTTTCGATAATTTGCGAGCCAAACAAGGTTAAGAAGGCATCAAATATGCTCCAGGACTGCAAATAGCAAAAAGACAAAGAGTTCAGCAAACAAAAGAACAACACAAACCAAAACAAAAGGGACAAAACAAAACAAAATAATCAGCTATCTAACAAGATTTTTCTTTCGCTCAAGCATATCATCTCTGAAGGCCTTAGTAACAGTCTCATAATTATCAGAAGACATTTTCAACAAGCTCATGACCTTGGCCGCTCTATAAGCCTCCTCATCCAACCTTTCCAAGGAGATATCCACTGCATTCAAAGATCTTTCAAAAGTACTATCAACGACTTCATTACAGTTAGAGCTACAGCTTCGAGAAAGCATCTTCAAATCTTTAATACGACTAGGACCACTACAGCGGATCCTATACGAAGCTCTATTAACCAACCTCCATTTTGAGTTCCACAATAGGTTCATATTCCTTCTTTGTCGGGCCTTGACTTTAAAAGCCTTATGAAAAGAGTCCTCGATACTAAGAGGTGAGACCCAATCACCTCATCCAGAACATTGTCAAATGGGTCACTAACAGTACGCTCACTATCTGAAAAAGACTCTGTATTAGCATCAGCCTTACCACTAACAACAGGGTCCCTCAACAGGGCATCTTTATAGGGAGACTTAAAAACTTTAGGAATAGCCGAATAGCCGAAGGAAGAGGATCAGGGATTGTAACTGAACCATCGGACGCAGGAGAATTCACACAATCGCCAACACCATCCAATACACCAACTTGCTTAACCTTAGGAACCCAAATCCAATTTTCCGAGCCCCTCCTAGAACAATGAGCGGACCCTTATTTCTTGCCAAATTTTTCTCGAGCAACACGCAAGGCAAACCCACTACACACCCAACCATTCAACTCAAGGATAGCATTAGAACCCGCATTCTGATCCTTGAAACGAACAAAACCATACCTCTTACCATTTCACCTTTAACAGCCGAGATTTTAATGATTTTGGATAATCTAAATTTATTTTCGTAAAAGTTTTTTTTATTAACTATTGTGTCATCCGGTCGAGTGTGAACAGTCAAATTTTACATCTCGAATTACCCCAAATAGCTTCCCGATAATTATTTTTATTACAATTCAGTTTTAAGAATTATTTTGTTAACAAAATAATAATAATAATAATAATAATAATTTTGATATCACTTTTCTTTTCGTCTTCTTCTTCCACCGCCCTTGCCTCCCCTGCTTTTGTTTCTTCTTTTATTCTTCTTTTATTCTTCTTTCCTCCATTTTGCCACCCAAATACATAAAAGTCAAGCCACCCAAACCTTTGGTAGTCACCCCACCTCAATTTGAAGTCCAAGTAGGATTGTTCTTTTGCAATCTTCTATATATACACACAAACCCATTTGCTTCTCCTCTATTTTTGTTTTCTCAGTTTTCCTCCCCTGTGTTGGTTGCCATCCTCAAACACTACCATCATTCATCACCACAGCCACCATCCCAGCCACCAAGACCACCACCTTGATACCCCTGCTCGCTGGGAAACACTAGAAGAACCACCCAAAGCCAACCCAAAAACACCCATGAGACCACCATGCCTTCCCCTGTTTTTGCGTCGGAACAGGGCCCGGTTGCGGTGCCGGCGGCCTCCATCGGTCGTCTCTACGACCCGAAACCGTCGAAGGCTACCCGGATCACCAGAATCCGCCACCAACACCGCCCACTAAACCGACCAAATCACCCAAGAACCACCCTTTCTCTCTCCTCTATTTTAGGTGCAACTCCACCACGACCACCACCTCTGATGCGGTGGTCCTTCTCACCAACGCCGGCGCAATCTCCGATGCCGCCTCGTCCCGATGCCGTACCACCCAACCGCCGCCAGCCCCTCTTCCATGGATTGGGTTCCTCCTCTTTTGCCCCCTACTATGCGTGCATATAAAAGGAAGAGAAGGGGAATACCATCTCTCTTATTTCCAACACAAGAACCCAATTTAATTCTTGTTGGGCCAAATGCTTCCCACCCAATTCATTTATTTTTGTAAGTTCCATATCTAATTACCCCTATTTTCTACTTATTTCAAATTATATTAATTACTAATTATTATTACTTGTATTTCATACTAAAAAGGCGGAGTATTTCCAATAACTGTCAGAATTAATTAGAGCCCCGGGAAGAAAGGTACAGACAATTGCTATTGATTTTTATCGCATTTATACATTATCAATTTTATGCCCAAATATTATTTATATCATGCATTATATGTTTCATGTTCAAATATTTTTACATGCAAAGCCAAGAAGCAACATTATTATTCGAATCATTCTTTTGGCTCAATTTTTAGTGGACCCTTAACAGCATTCCCGATACCAATGTCTGAGTTAATAACCGACTCAGCTGTTCACATAGCGAAGGACAGGATCCTAGGGTTATATAGCCTGCAGGCTCAACAATAACATAAAAAGGGTTCCACACCCAACAATATACACAAGAATTATATACTCATTCCGTTCCATATTAATTGTCATAGTTTTGACTTTCACGGTCTCCAATATCATTCTTTGATTGATAATTTCTTGCATAATATGTTATTAATAATTGCAATATTATACTTTTATGATAGTATTTTTCATTACGAATCTAATGGTGGTAATTTTATATAGCAACTCATTGTATATATTGAGAAAGGATAATTGGATTCTAATAATCCCTACTTTCACCAATTGAATGACCGTGGAAATCTTTCACTTCAGATTCAGTGGTCCAAAAATAAATAAAATTGGATTGTAGTGGAATATTTTCGAGGGAATCATAGATTTTGTGTTGCATTTGATTCAAAACTTAGTATAACACTTCACAATGATTTTTAATGAATTTACAACGTGTCTCCTAATTTTTTTTCATTTTTTTACTAATTTTTACGATTTTTTCACTCTTATTATTTTTAAAAAATCATAATAATTATTCGGAGTCTCAAAAAAATAATTTAAAAAATGTTTTAGAAACTACAATTCATTAACTTTCTAGGGGCAAGAACGAAAATAACAAAAAAAATATAATGTAGGAATGAAAAAAATAAGAAAAATGTGGAGGTGGATTTGGTACCACTACAATCCAATTTTATTTTTTTTTGGACCACCAGAATACAAAGTGAAAGTACGGTCCACCATTGTCCAATTGGTGAAAGTAGGGATTATTAGAATCCAATTATCCTATTGAGAAATTTACGGTCAAAATTTTTGAAGTTTGACTGCACAATTTCCAAAGACGACAGTTAATATGGAACGGAGAGAGTATTTTATTAGCAAAATGCATTATATCCCTCTCTTCCTATTGCAAAATGAATTTAAATGATCGAAAAAAATGAATTTTACGTGATATGGTTGCATTGTACTGAGGTCAAAACTCATGTTTTATGTTTTGGTTTAGATGGCAGGTACCATTGGGTTACACATCGGGAAGAGAGGAACGACCAAGGTCAAAATAGCTAGTTGAGATAATTGTATTAGTAAATTGAACATTTTGTTCAGTTAGTAATTTTTAGGAAGTACTTAAATATTAATGATTTAATTAGAAATGGTTCACCTTTTAATTTTCCTTATCTTTATTATTTCATCTTATTAGAGTATACACCAAAAGCCTTGCTTTCTCACTGTTTGGGAAAGTGGCGGTAACACTCCCGACTCTATAAGCTTCCGCTAAATCAAGGTTAAATGGATTAAAATATTGTTAAGTAATACCCCAAAAGTCGGGGCTGTTACATCGCCCCACCTTACTGGGAATGTAGGCATCAACAACATTACCGAACTTCATAAACAAGTTTCTCAACCAAGCAATATTAACCCCAGTCGGTAAGTTGTCTACAAACAAAGAGAATAGTCTACCACCCCAAACAGCATCACCACCGGGCATAACAGGCTTAACAACAAGAGGCAAGGAAAGCAAATCCAACTGGGTAGAAGCAGTAGAAATATCAAGAATAGGGTTTTTAGCCTCCCCCAAACACAAAATCAATTCTTTTAGCACGGAACAAATATCGTTCACCCTTGATAGGGCAGCCAAAGAGACCACATCAAGAGCGTCAGCACTAAAGGAGAGGGAGGAAAAAATAGAGGTTACCTCAACCTTCAACTCGTTACACCGGGACATAATGCAGGAGTTTATGACTGCCATGAAAACCCTCAGAAGACCACGACCAACCTCTAAGCCCGCGAAGACAACATCCACCTGACCTGCAAGCGAAAACTCAAACAAACAGTAACTGTGGACACCCACCGGACCGCCAAGACAACCGTCAACCACCGGAACAGTCTCAAAGAACCTCGAGCAAGCGACTACTGTCCACCGCTGGCACCCACAACACTGCCCAAGACCTCCAGCGACCACTGGAACAGCCGCAAAGGGTCGCGAAAACGAGCACTGACTGTCAACCGTGAGCAATGACAAGCCCACTCCGCAGAAGCCTGAGACCGGAGCCACCATAGAAAGCGGCAACACGGAGCAGCGCCTGCCTCTCGGCAGCCAGGCCGGCACCGACGGTGCACGCCCAAGGGTTGCAAGGCAGACAATTAGGGTTTTACGTTTGGGGAGAGAAAAAAAAAACTTTTGAAAGTATCAAATACTTTAAATTCAACTTAAAGTGCTAACAAACAAAAGTATGCAAATCAATTTGGCAAGATAACATGCTTGAAAACTGGCAAGTCTAGAAACTGACTTCTTCAAAGCCTTTGGCAGCATCATCAAAACCAAAGCCTAAACGACATCAAAGCCATCGACATCGCGTTCGGTGAATTCTCTCGGCATTGAATTGTCATCATCAAAATCCACCAAAAGTCGAGTAGGGCGTCATTCTAGCCTAAGATCATCTTTTAAGCACAAATCCACCAGCAGTCAAGTAGGCCATCATTCTCGCCAGAGATTATCTTTCAAACACAAATCAATCAATAGTCAAATAGGGCGTCAATGCGTCATTCTCGTCTGAGATCAACTTTCAAGCACAAATCCGAAAATTTCAAATAATTAATATTAAGAATAAATGATAATAATAAGAATAATAATAATAAAAAAAATTAAAATTTTGAAATCCGAAAAAGTGGCAGAAACGCCTGAAAACGACGTCTCAGCCAAGGTGCGGACAAGGGAGTACCAACTTTGACTGAGACGCTACCAGATTGCGTTTCTGTCATGGTGGAAACACCCCCATACGACTTCTGAACCTTGGCAGAGACGCCATCTGGAAACATTTCTCCCAAGGTCAAAACACCATTTTGGGGCGCTTTTACCTTAGATGAGCAAATTTTTTTGGGGAGTTTTAATCTTTACAAAAAAAAAAAATTACCTCTTATTCGTCGATGATGCTCCATTACTCATTTTTAAGAGATTTTTACTTGAAGACTACTTAATTAGAAAGAGGTATAGACAGAGAAAGTGTTGGAGTTTGAGAGAAAGAGTAAGAGGAGTAGGGGACAATTTGGAAAATTTTATGACGACAAGGGGTGACGCAGGCAACAAATAACAATACCCTATTTTTTTTAAGAATGCGTAATGACATTTTTATTGGAGTACTTAAATAAATTATAGGGAAATTCCATTTGGTAGGCTTCAACTTTTGCCTATTCCAAGTTGTCAACCACTCTTTGAACTATTCTAAACGATAGACTTATTTTCAAAATTATTCCAAATGGTAGACTTATTTTGAAAATTTTAAAAATTATTCCAAGTTTTCAAGCAATATGAAGAGCGAAATTAAATTGAGAGAGGAGAAAAATTTTGCAAGCAATATTTTAACAAGAATACTAGAAGGAGCTTACTAGATGAAATAATTTTCAAAAGTGATCGACAATTTGAAATAGACAAAAGTTAAGCATACAAATGAAATTTGATTCTATTATAAAATTTCTTTCCGGGGGTGGACAAACTTTTAGTTGCTTACTTACCCGTTCTCGAAACTGCGGTGTCCAAACTTGGCCTAACAATGGCAATTGAGGGGCGACTATCTCTCCCTTCCAATGATATTCCAAAACTCTACCACCCGCCAAACTCTTCAATTTCCTGCATTCACCAGTTTCCCTCAAATGGGCAACTCAAATTCAAGCCAAACCTCAAACCATCAGTCCTCAAACTGTTCGTCAAGACCCGAAAACCCGAATCCATGGGGGTTGGATCTGGCAAGTATAAAATCTCGTGTCTTTTCACAGGAATCGTTGAGGAGCTGGGGGAAATCAAAGAGCTTGGGTATGGCAACAATGGCGGATTCATGATGAAAATAGGTGCAAAGACGGTCATTGAAGATGTTAAGCTTGGGGATAGCATTGCGGTTAATGGAACATGCCTTACTGTGACGGAATTTGACACTGAATCCTCGGAATTTTCGGTGGGTTTGGCACCGGAGACGCTAAGGAAGACATCCTTGATTGAGTTAAAGCCTGGGTCTCTTGTTAATTTGGAGAGAGCCCTTCAGCCTTCTACTCGTATGGGCGGCCATTTTGTTCAAGTCTGTACTCTCTCTCTTTCTACCTTATTTCTTATTCAGATGAAGATTAAAGAATATCTTTACAACAATCTTAAAACTTGGCAAAAGATTTTACTATCGTTCATCATACAAACTACCTGAGGCACACTTGTACTGTGCTTTAAACATCATTCTCATGCTATGATGTTTTTGACAATAAGTTAGATATGTCATCAGAGTAGTGAATATACATCACTATAACCACAAATGTACCATAGTCTCCACATTTTTTTTTGGGCTGAAGGGATAGACAAAGCTATAAAACATAGACAAAGAAAGATAGAGAGAAATTTAGGCAAATTACCACAGAAATAGCAACAGTTCGGGCCTTTGGGCTTTTGGGCACGTAAAACTGCACTTATTCTAAATGAAGCTTTAGCACTAGATGAATCTAGAGGGGCTACATTTTCCAAATCTTGCATTAAAACACCAAAGATGGAGCTGAATCTAGCTAAAATATCACCAACTATCATTTTTAGCAACTGTATGTGCGAATTTCTCTATGTTGCCAAAATTTGTAGTATTTCTCTCTACCCATATGTGATGTATGATGCTTGTATGGGTTAGGAACACTTTCTGAGACTTCCTTTGGGACAACTGAGGATTAGTGGTCAAATCTCTCCTGGGGCAGGTCAGCAGGGGAATTTGAATCTGCTCTATATCCAGGTCCTAACCAACTGTGAAAACTCACGACCAAAATACAAGTAGTCACTGCTTTCTAACTGACATCTACATAAGACAGCAGTTAGCCTGTCCTACACCAAATCTTTGCAGTCTGTCTAAAGTGGTCAATCTCCCTGAGAACTACTTCACTGAAATTTCCCTACTTGAAATAACCAGTAGAGGTAGAGTATTATTTTTTTAACCTTAGTCCATTTTCGAGCTGCATAGGCTGGTTTAAATAAGTCTCTGATTTTGAGTAGCCTTCTCCATACCAGCTAGCATTCTGTTTAAGCTCACAGTCCCATACAGACTACTTTATGTGGATAAGATCAATCTATTGAGCAATAAAGACTGTTTACCATCAATCGTTTGCAGACATGCTTCCCCGGTGGAGCAAAGTTCCAATTGTGAATGTTTCTGATGGAGATCCCAACCTGTGTCTTAGATAAGCAGCAAGTTTCCCAAGAAACAATGGGTGATTTTGAAGCACTACCTCCCCCAAGAAACTGTATGCTAATTTTTACCATTGCCTCCATAATGCTCTGATCTAAATTGAGAATTTGGACCATGGTTACCTGGAACAAGATTTGATACGGTACGTGGAATGGGAACTGGGACAAGGGACAAAACCTAGAGTGAATCGGGTACGAAGTGGTACAATGTAGGGTACGTGGGACAATTATGGGATGATAAGAGACTACAAAAAATAAAATAAAATACCGGAAAATGTAACTAATTGATTTTAATCTTTATTTCATTTTACTCTGCTTCACCATTGCCAAATCGGGTCACCATTGTCAATGGTGGCAAAATCTAATGGGGAAGAAATCTAACTTCGCCGCCGCTACTAAGGCCTCTTTCTCTCTTCGATGGCTCCATCGTTTGCTGTGAAATTGGGGTCCGCATGCTTATCGAATTGGGACGTGTCCCAACTGGAATTGGATCGTTCTCGTCCCCAAATTGGGACGATGGAACTGGGAAGAGGAACCATGTTTCGTCTCCGATCCCCGGTAACAATGATTTGGACCAACAAGAGTGGAATGCAACCAGCACACTGTCAACTAGTTCAACTCTACTAGCATATACGTGTCACTGTCATTTTCTCCAAAAGGATATCTCTATCTTGCCTATTCATCCTATTAGGCTTCACTAAATCACCATGATGTCAGAAAAGTATTCTACCTTCATTGAAATTAGTAATTTGAGTAATTTCTAGCTTGGTAGCACTTGAAACTCCCCATAAATAGATTTGATTTGCTCTTTTTAGCTGCCAAGCTAGAGTAGCTAGAAAAGTGATTTAAGGCTTCAATGAAAAGCCTAACACAGACTAGTTCTCCATTACAAAATAGTTGGAGATCGTCCATGAAGCAAAGGTGGGCCAACATAACCTCCTTGCACATGTGATGAAACTTGAACCCTTAGCTTCGATTGCATCTTTTATTGCTCAGCCAAGGTACTTCATAACTAGTATGGATAGTAGGGAGAGATGGGATCACCATGCCTCAACCCTCAACCACTACTGAATTATCCAAATGAGTTCCCATTCAGGCCTATGGAAAGCATAGCATTAGAAACACAACTCATAATTCGATCCACAAACTTGAATGGATAAGAGAGCAAAATATTCCGAAGAAAGTCATGATCCACCTTGGCACCGTATCATAGGCTTTTTGGATATCTATCTTCATTAGAGCACTGGGGGAACTTCTTTGCAATTGTAGTACCTCACAATATCTTCTGCAATCAAATTATTATGCATTATATTTTGACCTTTGACAAAAGCACCCTAGTTATCCTCAACCAAAACAGTTGACACCATCTTGAGTCTCGAACATAGCAATTTGGTAATGGCTTTACACAGAACGTTGTAACCAGCCATAGGCCTAAGATCATCCACAACCTCAGGATTAGAGACCTTTTGGACTAAAGCCATTCATGTATATTAATCTCACCAAGCAACTTTCCTGTCTCAAAAATCTTGTATAGCACCAACCACCTATGAACCAATGATGTTCCAAGCTGTTTAAAAAAAAAATAGCATTAAAACCATCTGGATCGAGCTTTGAGAACCATCCATAGATAATAATACATCTTCGATTTCCTGGGGTGTATGACTTAAGCTGAAGCAAATTTGCCTCGTCCTCAGTCATAATCTCATCCCTATCAATGACACTTCATTTCCTAATGCAATTCTATTTCTGAATAACTGTCTCATATTGCTTCAGCCAAAAAGCCCCCAACGCGCTTATCCTCAAGAATTTGTCGTGAATGATCTTTGATGCTGAATAATCTGTTATGATATCTCTATTGAGAGTAAAAGAAAGCTGAGTATTGGCTGCCACTTTTCAGTTCCCCGTGTTTTTTTGTTTCGAGGTGCTAGCTGCCTCCAACCAACAACAATGCCCCTCCTTAGTGCATTGCTCTTCTTCTATCAAAGCAGGATCTCCTGGATATTGGTTTAGCTTATCTTGGGCAACTGACAACCTCAGATTCAGTGCATGCTCTTTAACATTCTCGTCACCATAATGAGAAGAATGCAATTTAAGTAAAGGCTTCTTAAGAGCCTTAAGTTTCCTGACAACCCGGAACATAGGAGAGCCATGAGAAAAGTTCCTTTCCAAATCTCTGAAGCAACTTGTTGTTGAATCTGAATGTCTTCATAAGTTCATAGGTCTATCAAATTGTGTCTTCAGATGAATGAGCAAAGGATAATGATCAGAGACACTTTCATCTATAACTCTGTAAAAGATATTGTCAAAGTTGGAATACACTCAAAACTCTGTCAATACTCGGTGATACTTTTTTGTTATGCCAAGTATAGGCATGACTAATGTACTTGAACTCAACCAGCTGGTTGCTGGAAATGAAGTCCTCGAAATCCCTAACTGACTCTGCCGTAGTTGGATTTCCTCCAATCCTATCATCCATAGACATCACATGATTAAAGTCACTTGCAAGTAGCGACTTCCCACTGCGATTTTCAGCAATATATAACAATTCTTGCCATAACTCTAATGGCTGTGAGCCTGTGACATGTCATTATATCCTTAGGTCATGGAAAAAATCAGAGAAGAACCACACTAGTGAAATAGACAATGAATGATTTGGCAATTTCAGACACGTTACAAATCCCTTGGGAGTCAGTGTGCTGATCTAGGTCAACTTGCTCAATAATAGGAGTTAGAGTAATGGCATAGCCCTTTATGCCTCCTCCACAGTAGGTGGTCTATCATAGGTTGGAGTGTCCTCCCTAGGCTGAGCTTGGAAAATAACCACATTATATTGCATATATGGAATGTTGACCTCATGCATTACCTCAGTAGACTCAGCACAGCAGCCAGCAGGATCTTCAGTACTTTCCTCCCTAACCTCTTTTTCTTTTAGCCCCCCCCCCCCTTCTCTCTCTCTCTCTCTCTCCTGGCTTTCAAATATATCACAACTAGCATATTTGATAGGTTTCCATTCATGCTCAATTTGTTGGACATAAACATACCCTTGCTCATCATGCATGAAACTTAGTGAGGGAAGGTACTGTTGAAGTTCATATCCACCAAAATCTGGGCAAAGTTTAACATGGTATTCTCTTGAGTATATTGGTCAGCTTCCGGCGATTCACCCAAAAGAGTCCCTATCTTCCTCAATATTAACACACTTTAGTAGTGAAGATCCAAATAAGGTAGTTTGGCCCATGCTGGAATGGAAGCACATCCATCACGTTCAGTAGGTGATGAACACCCCATGGCTTTGATGATTAAAGGCTTCATGTCAAAGTAGACAATCCTCCATTCCAGCACAAAATATCTGGAAGTTAGGTTATGAAAACGAAATATGAAAACGACATCTAGTTGCCAATAGGCCTAGTAAAATCGAATCTCCCCACATATGAAAAGAAAAGTTCTCCATAACACCAACAGGAGAGTTAGTGCTACCCACAAAACCTATGATAGGTATTTTTTTTCACAACTCAGCCTTAGAAGTAGTGTACTCTTTGGTAATTTGATGAGGTAGCAAAAACTCTATCAATCGTTGATGATACTTTTTTGTTATGCCAAGTATAGGCATGACCAATATCCCTGACATATGTACGTGTGTGTGTGTGTGTGTGTGTGCATGCGAGTGTATGCATACATGTATATGTGCATACACGCATATGCAAATGATTTGTTGACCCCCACTTTGCTTTGAAATTTAGGGACATGTTGATGGCATTGGGGAAATTGTGTCACTTGATCCTGAAGGTGATTCTTTGTGGGTTAAAGTGAAGACAAATCCAGAGTTGTTGAAGTATATTGTACCAAAAGGATTTATTGCTGTTGATGGCACAAGTTTGACTGTGGTTGATGTGTTTGACAAAGAAGAATGCTTTAACTTCATGCTAGTTGCTTACACACAGCAGAAGGTGGTGATACCTTTGAAAAAAGTTGGTCAGAAGGTTAATCTAGAGGTGGATATTTTAGGAAAGTATGTGGAAAGACTCCTTAGCAGTGGATTTGTTGGTTCCTTGAAGCTTTAGAATGCAAGGTAATATGTATCTTATCCTCCATAGTTGCCAATTTCTAGCTGCTTTTGTGATCCAGTTGGCCCGTGTAAGCATTGACCAGTGGCAAATCCTTGAGTGTTGAAACCATAATCCTATTGCTTTTTGCTCCGTTTTGGCAGTTGAATCCTGGTGCTGCTCATGTCCTATTAAAATTGTTAAATGGATAAGCTATTGAAGCACCCATGCTCGTTGAGCCTAGGACTCAGAGCTATGTATCTGTGGACCACTTTTATCTTTTAGTTTAATTTCTTCCCTCTCTTATGGGGTGGCTATGACTGTTATATGGCATCAAAGAGATCAATTATTTATTGGATCGTACAGTATTTTGTGATAGGCTTTGAGAAACTTTTGTTGCTTTTTAAATGAGATAGGTGAGTTGTGGAACCTGGTTTAACTTCTATACCTGCATGAGCTGTTAACTTTTCCAAGACTGTAAACGTCTTCTTACTGTTTGACAAATATGCTATACTTTGATATCTTTAAGGTAGTTTGATACTGCTTTCTGCTTTCCATCTTTGCGTATTGCATGACATATAGTCATAGAATGCCTCCTATGTGACAAACACTGCAAATGATATTTGTTTCTGGAATGGTTTGTCACTTGTCATTGTCATAGATCAGGGTATATATAATATAATCTCATTTTTGCACTATTTTTAGTTGTGCTATTATATTCGTTTCAAGTACTATTAGAGTCCTTGATGCGATTGAAAAAAAGACGATAGCTTGGAGCCGGGGGTAATCAAGTCATTGAGGGATCCAAACAGTATAAAGAGCTGACTGCTACCCGTAACCCGTGTGCTTTGAAGTGTAGAAGGTTCCTTTCTTTCACTTTCTGTATGGGTAGAAAGGTTTCTCGTTCTATGGTCGCTCCAACACGTCTGGACTCTGGGCAACAAGGCCAAAGTGCAGATGCTGGTCTGAGTTAGTTATGCGACCTATCTCTCCTTTGCCCAAAAAAAAGAAAAAATTATTATTAGTCCTCAGCCACTTATTGGTTTGGTTATGATCCTTTGCCCAAAAAATTAATTGGTTGTAGCTCCTATTTTCTTTGGAGCTTCATTTTTCAAATCAATTTGTTGCAGCTGTAGGATAATCCCACGATTTATATTTCCTCCCTTTGAGCTTTCAGTATGGTGCTTATAACCTAATCCTTTTCAACCTTTTACATATGGGGTTGTTTCACAGGCTACAGCCTTCCATTGAGACACCAATACACCATCTGAATTCGCTACTTCATAGCCCCAACGCACCCCACTTTTCTATTTTTTTATTTTTATTTTTGATGGTATGGGAAGACAGAAAGCGATACAAAGAACTACTTGTTAAGGAATGGCTCCCCTTTTGGCCTTCCTGACTAGGATGTGTGCTTCCTTAACAACTTGCACAAATTCTATAAAGGACAAATTTTAACACCAAGCGATAGAAGAAGCTTGCAAACATTATGATGCCGGGTTTGTTTAAGATATTAATTCTTTCGACCAGTAAAACTCATTGAAATGAAAAACATGAAAAAGTTAAATGGATAAAATTAAATATTAATGTTGACAATGTATAATAAAGAACTTATTACATTTATCCCAGAAAGAGGATTTTACCCGTTGTATGTGAGAAATTGTTTATAAACTATATTTGTAGAGTTACTCGTGGACAAAAGGATGGACAGAAAGTTAGTATGAATGGGCGTACGACTTTGTCGGAAAATGACAGTCTTGATGACATTGAAGCTGAGATTGAACGAAGGAAGGCGATTATTGGCGACGCTATTGGTGTGCGAGTCTTTGATGACCCAAAAAGCTAAGTTCATTGATCTTGCTTTTGCGATGTAATGGTTTATTTGGCGTGCTGCGTGCTAAAGTCCTTGCTGTATTATCTTATTTAGCTGTTTGGTTGTAACATTTTTCTTTTGGTGGTGGTTATTTGCTGTATTGTATGCTGATTGTTGCACTTTTTGAACTTTTAGCCTTGTGGCTACTAATAATCGAAAAAAAAAAGTGAGAAATTGGTGACTGCGCAACCATCAGGTTTAGATGTAGATACAGGAAATCTGTCTCAATGATATCCAGGGTACCCCTATTTATAGTGTTGTCAAAAAATTAAGGTTAGGACTTTTTGAAAGAGAGGTGCCTTAGTTGGAAATTGAAGCAAGGAGGCGAGGTATTGAATCAAATGTCCAATTTGGAGGAGGCACACCAACTTATCCAGGAAGTGTGATTGGACTCGGCAGCAATTATCAAGTTTCTTATGGCCCAAGGGAATGTGGAGAAGGCCATGGTAGAGATTGACGAATACGGGAGGGAGAGGGCAAAACTCAAATGGACTGCGGAGGGTGACTAACTCACAAAATTCTTTAGATGTGCAAAGGAGCGAGGCTCCAATAACAAGATGCATGGCTTGGTGAGGGCAAATGGGAGCTGGGCCAACGAACCCTAGGAAATCGAAGAAGAATTCATCAGGCATTTCAAGGCTTTATTTACTGAAGACAGGCGGCCTATGGAGGCACAACAAAAGGGGGATGTTTTTCCGAGCCACATAAAGAACAAGTTGGCAGACGAGGACAGACGTGTACTAAAGGTACCTATGAACCTTGCTGAGGTGAAGAGGGCTGTCTTTCAGCTGGGGGCGGATAAAGCCTCGAGTCTTGATGGTATTTCTCTGTCTTTTGTTCAACAGTGTTGGGACCAAGTTGGTAAAGATGTTTCAGAAGCAGTCATTAATTCATTCTCTATCGGCCGTTTTGTCTGTGCCATTAATGTGACAAGTATTATTTTTGTTGAAAAAAGGGTCCAAAGCGAAAACTGTAGGGGAGCCATATTAGCCTCTGCAATGTTATTAACAGAATTCTGTGTGGTCAATCAGATGCGAGGTTTCATGGCCAAGTTGGTTAGCCCCTTTCAAAATGCTTTTGTCCCTGGACGCATGATTTTCGACAATGCTCTAATCGCCCATGAAATCCTTTCTATGCTTTAATAAAAGAGATATGGGAAACATTATGTGGCTCTCAAAGTCGACGTGAGTAAAACTTATGATCGGGTCAAATGAGATTTTCTTCGAAACATCCCCAAAGTCTACGGGTGTCCCTTCCATTGGGTTGATCTCATCATGTGGTGTGTATCTTCGCTGCCACCACTACAACAGAACAGGCCTGAGGCGACCGTTACTATCGGTCGCAAAATGGCTTTATCGGTCGCTGCAGAGCGCGGGCGACCGATATCAGCGACCGATACGTATCGGTCGCTGCATATCCGTCGTTTAGCGAACCGAGCGACCGATACGTATCAGTCGCCAAACTTGCGACCGATATTTGAATCGACGACCGATACGGTATCGGTCGCTGATTATCAGTCGCCTGCTTAGCGGCCGATACTGTATCAGTCGCTACTTATCAATCGCGAATTTAGCGACTGATACCGTATCGGTCGCTATTTATCAATCGCAAAATAGCGACTAATAACCAGCGACTGATATGTATCGGTCGCAGATTACAATTTAAATTTTTTTAAAATATTCTGGATTAAATCGAATAGGTTATAACCATACTGTATTTGTCGACATATCGGTCGCTGCTATTATCATAATATCCATATACACACACATATATATATATAAATATATATATATATATATATATATATATATATATATATATACACATACATACATACATACATACATACATACATACATACATACATACATACATACATACATACATACATACATACATACATACATACATACATATATATATATATATATATATATATATATATATATATATATATATCAACCGCTTAGTTTTTCACCTGTCTATTTCATACATAACATACTAAACATATATAATATTAAACCAATAACATACTAAACATATATAATATTAAACCATTAATACATAACTAAAAGTTCATATATATATATATAATAGCTAAAAGTTCATAACTAAAATTCAATCTAAGTTTATAACTAAAACACAACTTAAAAGTGCATAAGTTCAAGGTTGGGGAGGGAATTGCGGGGATCCTGATAAGTTTAGATATTGAGATGGAGACGAAGAACTACCGCCTTGTTGTTGAGATTGGACAACTTGTGTCAATTGACTTTGAATCTGTGAGATGGCGGATGTGTGAGCAGCAAGTTGATCCCGCATAATAGCATCAGTGGACGGAGTTGCGCAGGAACGCCTCGAAGAAGAAGAACTGCCCTGGGTACGGGGTGGAGTATCATAGAAGTACGAGGTCGCACTCCCAAGACCATAGACAGCATGGTCTTTGGGTTTGTACCCCCCTGCCAGTTGCAAGTACAACTCCCTAGCTTCCGGGGAGTTCTCAATTATGCCACGCTCCTCACACATTTGGCGAAAAGTTGCCTGCAATCATTCATACATAAGTAGCGAAAAGTTGCCTGCAATCATTCATACAATCCAAACACAACCTAAACCATTCACGGCCACACGCCGGAGTTCAAATACAATGCAAACACAACCTAAACTATTCACGGCCACACGCCGGAGTTCAAATACAATGCAAACACACATAAAACATGCACGGCCACACGCCGAAGTTCAAATACAATCCAAACACATATAAAACATGCACGGCCACACGCCGGAGTTCAAATACAATCCAAACACACATAAAACATGCACGGCCACACGCCGGAGTTCAAATACAATCCAAACACACATAAAACATGCACGGCCACACGCCAGAGTTCAAATACAATCCAAACACACATAAAACATGCACGGCCACATGCCGGAGTTCAAATACAATCCAAACACACATAAAACATGCACGGCCATACGCCGGAGTTCAAATACAATCCAAACACACATAAAACATGCACGGCCACACGCCGGAGTTCAAATACAATGCAAACACACATAAAACATGCACGGCCACACGCCGGAGTTCAAATACAGTCCAAACACAACCTAAACCATTCACGGCCACACGCCGGAGTTCAAATACAATCCAAACACACATAAAACATGCACGGCCACACGCTAGAGTTCAAATACAATCCAAACACATATAAAACATGCACGGCCACACGCCGGAGTTCAAATACAATGCAAACACACATAAAACATGCACGGCCACACGCCGGAGTTCAAATACAATCCAAACACATATAAAACATGCACGGCCACACGCCGGAGTTCAAATACAATCCAAACACACATAAAACATGCACGGCCACACGCCGGAGTTCAAATACAATCCAAACACATATAAAACATGCACGACCACACGCCGGAGTTCAAATACAATCCAAACACACATAAAACATGCACGGCCACACGCCGGAGTTCAAATACAATCGAACTACAACTTAAATCATTCATGACCACACGCCGGAGTTCAAATACAATGCAAACACACATAAAACATGCACGGCCACACGCCGGAGTTCAAATACAATCGAACTACAACTTAAATCATTCATGGCCACACGCCGGAGTTCAAATACAATGCAAACACACATAAACCATTCACGGCCACACGCCGGAGTTCATATACAATATAAACACACATAAAACATGCACGGCCACACGCCGGAGTTCAAATACAATTAGTTTATGAATATGTTTAAATGAAACTTACAGCAAGTGTGGCATCGTGTTCAGAACTCCACTGCGGATTCCCCTCAGCATCTCGCCCACAATGAATGTGAGCGTGGACTTCAGACAGGGTCATGATTGTCCCCCCGGCCATCTACAAATTAAGATAGTAAATGCAAACAATTGTTTAGAAAGTTTGTAATTGTTAATGCATACATATAACTTTAATTTATTAATTGTGCCAATTTACGATTCACCTGCTTTTTCATATAACTTGTCAAAAACCGAGCCCACCGCGCTTTGCAATGGCGGAGTTTTCATTGTTCTGTTGCTTTGGCGGCATTGGACCGCCGAATGAACTCCTCACCGGGATTCTCATCTATTGCATCCCGCTGCTCATCGCCATGCGAGGTACAGTGGTCCGCCTCTTCTTTGTCCCGACCTTGTACTGCGTATCGGCCGCACAATTTCGTATGCCACCCACAACACATCTCTTGTAAATTGTTCATCCCAAACATAATGTCAGTATAAAGTAATTTATTAGTGATTAGTTAAACGACTATTACATAAAAGAAAATCAATAGACCCAATTTGCATAATTACTTACGTAAATCCAACCACAACTGCTTTTCTCTTGTTTGGACCATCGGGAAAGCTTTGGATTTGGGTGGCCACGGTTGCCCTCCAACAAACCGTGCTAAACGGGATCGGCGAACCTATGCAATCGTTACGAAAAACACAGCTAAAGTTATTAAGACCAATGATAAATCATCAGACATATGATTTTATGTGATCATCTTACCAATCCTCCCCGCTCAAGTCGATACGGTTGGGGTATAGAGCAGGTCGATTGAGTCGCATTTTGCCAAACACTATGTGGTTGTCTCCCCCTAATATAATAGTTAATATAAGGTAAAATCAAAACACAAGTTAGTTCCAAACTTATATATATATATATATGACTAAAATTGCATGCGTACGAGTAGATTGCATTGGCTTCAACTGAGTACCTAAAAAATATGAACCAAGTTGTGAATATAATAAAAGTTCAATGACTAGTAATGAATATTGACATGATAATAGAATTAACTACTCATACTCCTCTTCATCCTCACAACTAATAATCTCGATACAAATAGGGTCTAACATATTATCCTCCTCTATTCCCACTCCCTCTTCCCCCATAATGGATTCATTAGCATCATCGTGCATGGCTTCCTCATCACTTATGTCATCTCGATCATCGCTTTGGTCCTCATCAATGCTAGATAGTGTTGGAGGATTTTGGCTATCCTCTTGATATGCGGCATCATCAATGCCGCCAATCGCCGACCTCGGCTTTATGATGAGTGTTGCCCACCACCGGTTTCTATCTCGCCTTGTACTAGGATAATGAGTATAAAACACTTGCATTGCTTGGGATGCCAAAGACGAATGGTTCATATACTCGATATCGCTTTTGTGGTTCACATCCACGAGATTGTAATGCTCATGTTTGTTCAAACCATGGACGAGTCAAACCAATCAACTTTGAACAAAACAACTTTGTAATTTCCAAATCTTCCTAAGTATTCCAAGAATCACTTCTTGAGCCCCATAGAAGTCTACGCCGTGCATTCCTTTGACATATATCCCGAGTTGGCGTCGACTTTCCTTGTCGTTGGACTTGGAAATTGTAGTTGTTAATGTAGTAATGGTTCCACCAACGCACATTTTTGTTGGGATGTATGCTAACGCCGAATAAAGTCATTCGCTTCATTTGAATTGATAGCCTACATAATATAATTTTAGCAAAGTCGCAACTCAAGTGGACAACATTATGATAATTGAACTTGAATATTACTAATTCAATCAAACTTGATCGCTCACCTTCGCTTTAAATCATTCGGAAATTGTTTCCCAAATTTGCTCCACAAATCCCTATTTGTGTGCGTGGATGTGATACGCACATGTCTTCTTCAAATTGCCTTTCAACAAATAATTTAACATGTTAACTAGGTAATTAGTTACACGGGAGCATGTACATACACATAGCGCGTGCAATTGTACATACCTTTCATACTTTTCCAACAAGTCGCTATTTGAGAACATATGCATGCGCCGCAACAAACTCTTGTTGGTCGAGATACCTCTTTTACCCTCACTAGGCGCATATCCAATGTTTGAGGAAAACACATCGGGAGGGGTTCGTTAGCATCGTTAACATGTTTTACATCGGGCATGCTTTCTTTTAAGTTCCTAGACTTAGTATGAACTTGGTGCAAAATATGCATCACGTAAGTTTGCTATCTCCTCTTAGGTATGCATTGCAGATAGACGATTCTACTCGCGCTTGTTCCCCACTTTTTCTTTAAATGGTGCAAAATCTACAACATTTTACAAGTAACAAACATTGATGTTTCCTTAAAATACATAATTCATCTCATAATAAATATGAAAGATATGTAAGTTTAGTTGTACCTTTCAAAAGGATACATCCACCTATACCGCATGTGTCCTCCCATCGCCGCTTCATAAGGAAGATGTCTTGGAAGGTGTTCCATGACATTGAAGAAGGCGGGAAATATCATTTCCAACTTACATAGAATTTCGGTATGTTTCTCTAACCGGATCATGTCACTCACCTTTACATTAAGCACATAAATCTCTAAAGAACCGCCGAGTTCACCAATGGCTTCCAAACTTTTGAGGAAGTAGCTCCCTGGATGCAATTTGTAACAACCTCTCCATGAAAACATGACAATCATGGCTCTTCAACCCCTGCAACTTTGAATTTTTGGGATTGACACATCTACTCAGATTGCTCGCATAGCCATCTGGGAGTTTGAGGCCTTTCAACCACTCACACAAGGCCTTAACCTCTTCTTTACCCATTTGATAGGAGCGTCGACATAGTTTTGCTAGTCCCATCTTGATGATGAGTTTTTGAATGTTTAGCCGACGCTTGCAATGGGTGGCTTGGTCCCTACGCGAGTTCTTATCATCCTTCGTCTTGCCTTTGACACTCATGATGGTATTCAACACTTGATCAAATACATTCTTCTCAACATGCATGACATCCAAGTTGTGTCGGATTTTAAGATCTTTCCAATCAAGAACTCCCAAAATATGCTTCTCTTGTTCCAATTGTGAGACTCTAAATAACCATCAACACGGTTATGTTGTTCCGGAGCTCGAAATTACATACACGATCCCAAATTTGTTCCCCACTCAATCGAGGGTGGAGGTGAATTTTCTTCCTTATTCTTTGAGAAAGCGCTCTTATTTTTGAAATGGATGGTTCTTCGGGAGAAATTGTCTATGACAATCGAACCAAGAATGTTTCCTACCATGTTGTAGCCATCTAGCCTTTGTGTTCTCCATACAAGGGACAAGACATTTTCCCCGATGTGGTCCAACCAGAGCATTCCATATGCCGGAAAATCGCTTATGGTCCACAACACGGATGCCTTCATTTTAAAATTTTGCTTCGAGACATCATATGTGTCAATCCCAACCTCCCATAAATGTTTCAACTCATCGATTAACGGTTGCAAGTAGACATCAAGATTGCCTTCGACTTTTCGCCCAGAATTAACAGGGTCAGAAACAAGTATTGTTTCTTCATGCACAACCAAGGCGGCAAATTATATGGAGTTGCAATCACCGGCCAACATGAATACGTCGACCGAATCGCGAAAGGTGCAAAACCATTCGCGTAGCCCCAACCGTGCGTTTTGGGGTTGGACGCAAATTCCTTATGAAGGGCATCAAAATGCTTCCACGCTTCATCGCACGGATGAACCATAGTTCCATCTTCACGCATTTGTTGAGTGCCAACTCATGTGCTCGCAGATGTCTTAGTTGCATATAATCTTTGCAACCTCGGTCCGATTGGGAAGTAAATCAATTGCTTGTGTGCAATGCGCTTTCCCACGCAACGCCGCTTTAGCATACCTATCGGCCCGCATTGGTCACACTTATCTAAGTCGGCTTTCTCCTTCCAAAACAACACGCACCCATCGGGACACGCGTCGATTCTCTCATGTGGAAGTTCTAAAGCACCAAGCAATTTCTTCGCTTGATAGTAGGTGTCTGTATCTCATTGCCAGGGGACATACGCCTTTCATCAACGCTAATGCATCGCCCACGGCTTTATTTGGGAGATTGTACTCACATTTTATGTTAATCATCCGCGACATAACCGACAACAAAGACGTGTCGCTACCTTCATACTGAGGCTTTTGGAGGCATCGAGCATTTCTAAGAACTTCTTAGTCCCTTCCTCCGTTCATCTTCCTCGTATCATCCCCGCAACTCAAAGGCATATGGCCCATGGCATCGGTGATCATTTCTTGCATAGTGTTGACACCTCCAAGACTAGAAGACCCATCAACCACGGTGTTAAGAGTTTGACCACTACCCTCGAGAGTGGCAAAACTCTCCCAGTGACTTATCCAAACATGATAATTTGGCCGAAAGCCGTGTTTGTACAAATTTAGCTTCACAATATCCTCACAATGTACTTCACGCTTTTTACATTTGCTACAAGGACACCTAAGTTTACCCAAACTACTCCATTGTTTTGCAAATGTATAAATTCTTCATTCACCCTACGCATTTAATTCCACACTAAGATATTCACCATCATGTCTTTCATACATCCATTTTCTACTACTCCATTATGTATTTAGTGCATACAATGTATACATTATTGTAAGGGATTAAGTTACAATTAATTAAAGCAAATACATAATTTCCATGAATATAGTCTTTTGACATCTACAACTAAGTTATGTCACGATCAAGAGGATCGGCTATTATACAGTAGAGTGTGTTTGTTCTGTTAATATATGATTGAAAATGACTTTCATGAGTCGTATCCACTCTCCTTTATTTATCTGGTTCACCAAAGTAATGATCTCGAGTGAAATTGCTGAGGTCTATAGTGCTTTAGGAGTTAGAAGCATCGATTCAATACAATGCGGTGTTTATTATGCGACTGGTGGGCATCAAGACAAGGTGGAATGAGAGAAACTTATAGTAAGGGGTTTAATAGAAATCGTGTTGGACTTTCTTGCATGTAAGATTCATATATCCTTCAAAGCATCGTGTCTTACTTTGATGGACCTACGAATCTTACATGCAAGAAAGCCTAAGACGATTTTTATTAGACCCTTACTATGTTTTCTCTCATTCCCACCTTGTCTTGATGCCCACCAGTCGCACAATAGAAATAATGCATTGTATTGAATCGATACGCTCTAACTCCCAAAGCACTATAGACCTCAAGCGAGATCATGATACCTTTCAGTGAACAAGACAAATAAAGGAGAGTCGATACGACTCGTGATAGTCTTTTTCAAACATAGATTTTCGTCGCAAACACACTCTACTTGTACACTAACAGGATCCAAACTCAACTGCTTTCATGACATCTATAACTAAGATACTACAAACTAAGTTACTAAATGGATGTGACATAATTAATAATAATTAATGTCCAGATTTGGAGTTATGAGTAATTAAGTTAGAAATTAGGTTAGATCAAGAACAAGTTTACGCTACCAACCGTTGGATAACTTAATCAAAGGCAAGTCTCTAAATGCCAATTCAACCTTGGTGTGATGAACAAGTTGTCGAGCTATATATGCGGGTAATCAACGGTTGTGGACGTAGCAAATGTCGATCGTTTTACATTTAGCATCCCAACCAACTTTCTAAATAACACTAAATAAATGAAGATTGAGTTCTTTGGTGTTCATTTTAAAACTGGTTGGGATGCTAAAAATAACAATCGACATTTGCTACATCACAAGCGGTTGATCACCTATAACTCCGACAACTTGTTCATCACAACAAGGTTGAATTGGCATTTAGAGATTTGCATTTGATTAAGTTATCCAACGAAGTTGGCAATCGCGTAAATTCATTCCTAATCAAACATAATAACTAACTCACTTACTAATAACTACCAAAATCATCCACAACTAAAACTAAGTTACTTAAATAGTTGTTGAGTACTTACGTAGCAACTTGTTGTTGATTACGTAAATGGAAGTGAAAATAATTATTTACAATTTATGTCTTCATTTGAAGTTATAAGTAATTAAGTTAGCAATTAGGTTGGGTTAGCAAAAAATTTACGCTACCAACTTAATAGGCTAACTTAATTAAGTTAAGCAACGAAGTTGGCAGTCGTGTAAATTTGTTCCAAACCAACCATAATAACTAACTCACTTATTAATAACTACCAAAACCATTCATACTAAACCTTAACTTATAACCTATAAAACTAACCCACTTCATTTAACTAAATATTAAATTAAACTTAACTCAAATTTATAACTAAATTAATTTAATTTAATTAACCAAACATATACTAACATTACTTTCCAGTCCTAACAACATAATACAATAATAAATTATAAGCATTCATAATAAACCCTAAAAATTTACATTCAAAACATACATTATTCTAAATTTGAATTTCAAACCATAACCAAACTAAAATTACTCAAGGAAATTACTCAAATTCACTCTAAAAATTTACATTCAAAACACAATTCTAAATCCAATTTCAAACCCTAATCTTGACTAACACTAAACACTATCCTAAATTTGAATATCTAACCATAACCACACTAAAATTACTCAAATAAATTACTCTAATACAACAATATATATGAATTTTAAAATTAAACATCAACAATTTAACATCATATACTCTTACTTTACTAACCAACAATAATCTAACTTTAATTTCAAACTCTAACATCCTAACACTATAATAAACTCCAAACATTCATAATTCACCCTAAAAATTTACATTCAAAACACAATTCTAAATTGAATTTCAAACCCTAAACTTGACTAACACTAAACACTACCATAAATTTAAATTTCAAACAATAACTACACTAAAATTACTCAACTAAATTACTCATATACAACGATATATATGAATTTTACAATTGAAAATCAACAATTTAACTACAAAAATTAATTAGGGGACTCACATTGGTGGTCACGGAGATGTTAGCAAGGTGGTTACCAAGCAATGACGGTGGTGGCCGGAGTGAAGGTGGTTGGGGCGGTGGCTGGGGTTGGGGTGTGAGAGGAACGACGAGATAGAGAGAGAAAGAGCAGCGTATCGAATGTTTGGGATTCTGCCCGTTGTCGCATTAAAGGGGCCAGCGACCGATACGCAGCGACCGATAGCGTATCGGTCGCTGACTCAGCGACCGATAAAAAGTCAGACGAAGTTAATGTTACCGTTGAAGAATTAATTGAACGGCGCGACCGATATCCAGCGACGGATATGATATCGGTCGCTGGACTAGCGACCGATATGGAGAAATTTGCGACCGATACCATATCGGTCGCTGATTAGCGACCGATACAGTATCGGTCGCTATGTATCGGTCGCCCGTGTCGATTAGAGCGACCGATACGTATCGGTCGCTTTGGGTCGGTCGCCGTAGACGTTTCATGTTGTAGTGCACATTCAGTGTGTGTTAACGACAATCAATCAACTTTCTTTGAACCTGAAAGAGGACTTAGGCAAGGTGATCCACTCTCACCTTACCTATTTTTACTGGTATTGGAGGCGCTCTCGGCCAATCTATCAGAATTTGAAAGGATAGGGCTGATTGAGGGAGTTAGTATTGGCAGGAGGAGGCGACTCATAATTTTACAAATTTTTTTTTTTTCCGATGATGCTCTTTTATTTCGTGCTGCAAATGCGGAATGTTGTTTGCATTTGAAGACGTTAGACTCCTTTAGGCAAATTTCAGGCCAGGCCATCAATATTCAGAAATCGGTGGCCATCGCTTCCAAAGGTTTAAATGGGTTGGAAAAATAATGTATTAAGGATATCTTTGGGTTTAACACTGAGGAATCCAAACTAAGGTATTTGGGTGTCCCGACCTAGGTTGACAGGAGGAAGAATGAAACCTTTAACCACATGGTGGAAAATGTGGAACAGAAGTTGAGTGGCTGGAAAACCAAGACTATGTCTAAGGCTAGAAGGCTCACATCAATCCAATTTATCTTAACCATGCTTCAACATCGCGTAATAACCATCTATAAAATTCCTGTAGGGGTAGTAAAGAAACTTAACGCGTTGATTGAAGGTTTTTTCTGGGCCTCCAAGACTGACCAGACACCAATTTGGTGGCGAAGCAAGAAAGTGATGCAGTTACCGAAGAACATGGGTGGGTTGGGAATTCGGGATGTGGGTTGTTTAAATGATGCGTTAATAGTTAAACAAGCACGGCGACAGAAGATAACCCGTCTTTCCTTGTTTCCCAAGTTCTCAACTAGATATGACACCCCTCCACCACTTTCTACCCCTGAAGACTACCGTCCTGCCTCTTCCGCCTCCTTTGGGTGGAAGGGACAAGTGGATGCATGTAAGAAAGTCAGGAGGGCTTGTGTGTGGCAAATCAGCTCTGGCAATTATATCCAAATTAGAGACAGTAGGTGGCGTGGGTTACCTCGAGTGACTTATAAGTCTAAAGCCTTGAAGACAGAATGGGAAAACAAACGGGTCAGGGACCTCTGGGTGAGGGGCAATAAAAGTTGGGATATAAATTTGGTCATACAGATTTTTAAGTGGAGCATTGCCCAAAAGATCCCATCCATCCTGATTCAAAATGTTGGGTCGGATCAGGATAACCTTAAATAGGGCCTCATTGAAAATGGGAGATTATCGATCAAATCGTGTTATGCTTTTATTAAAGTCGAGGAAATGAAAGAGGGCAAGCCAATAGCCCATCGATTCTAGAAACAACTTTGGAGGTTGAGGGTATCGCCAAAATGGAAAATATTTATGTGGAGTTGTGCGCCCAATATGATGCCTTTGGAATGGAATATGAAGGAGAGGAGGGGTATGGATGTGGAGGGCCTTTTTCCCCCTGTGCCAGAGTCATAAACCGGAGATGTTTTTTGCACCTGTTTGGGGAATGCACCTTTGCCGACCGTATTTGGAGGGCCAGTGATCTTGGCATCAAAATGCAGGTGAACCTCCTACCTTTTAACTTTGATTGGCTACTAAACTGATTTGCTTCATCGTTTGTCCTCTCAGGTTCTCTTCATTCTTGTACAAATTTCTTCTTGTTCCCAAATTTCCACCTTTCTCATCCAAAAAATTACTAAGGGGTACCATAACTTTTGGTGAAATGTTTTTCTGATACCCCAACTTTTAAAAACTAATTTTGGGGTACCCTAACTTTCAGAATTAGAAATAATTAGGTGAATTTCCGGCCAATGATTTGAATTCACCGGTGAGTTTTAGGCGGGAAATTGATTAAGTGTTTTTTTGGACGAAAATGCCCTTTGTTTTTGTGGACGAAAATGATTTGAATCAATCGGAGTTTTGTCGGAAATTCACCTAGTAATTTCTAATCCTACAAGTAAGGGTAACCCAAAATTAGTTTTGAAAAGTTAGGGTATCAAAAAATTGTTTCTTCAAAAATTAGGGTACCTCTAAGTAATTTTTTGTTTCTCATCTAAATCATCTATTCACCAACACTTAGTTCTGAAGTCACCCATTTTCCTATTATCTTATACCCCCAATTCTTTTATCAAATCCCCCCAAGTTTCCTCAAATCTTGCATACCCATGTCTAACAACTCCCCTCCTCCCTTAAAAAAGAAAAAAGTGTTATCCTCCTCCTCGCTGATTGAGTCATTTGATTCCTGTCATTTTGCTGCCGGTAGAGCAATGATAGAGATGTGTAGGGTCCAAGTCAGGGGCGGACACCTAGCTAATTTAGGGTGCCAACAAAAAAAATTGTGATTCTTTAATATTATTCAGAAGAAATTTTCTTAATTGGAGTAAGTGGATACCGTAAAAAAAAAAGTCTCAAAAAATATAATAGGGGTGTCCAATTTAGTAGCAACCCAAAAACCCTGAAATGGTACTCCCTCCGTCCCAAATAAATCGTCCAAGTTTGATTAGTTAGGCCAAAATCTTAAATTTTGATCGTTAATTTATCAAATTGTATGTTGAGTTATTATAAAAGGTTACCACAGTACCACTATTAGATTTGTGATGAAAAATATTTTTATACTTAAATACAATATTATTAGTCTTGCTAAGATAAAATGTGAAAAATTAGCGATCATAATGTTGCATTGAAGACTATTAGTAAGCCGAACAAATTAATTAGGACGGAGGGGTACCAATTTTTTTTTAATAAACAAAAAGTGTAAGTAAATGAATTGGGTAATTGGGTATCAGTATAAGTTTAAGATATAAATATCTAATTAATGTGAAATTTCAATTTATTTGGTGTGCATATTTATATGGTGATGTGAAATTTTGTTAAGTTTGTGAATATGTCATTTAATATTTACTTTAATTTTTTTTATTTAAATTTTATTATTTTCTTTTGAGGGATCAGTAAGTTAATGAATTGGGTAATCGGGTATCAGTAAGCCAATAAATTGGGTAATTGGGTATTAGTAATAACAAATATATTGGACACCCCTAAATTTAATGTCAAGATCCACCATTGGTCCAAGTTCAAGCTAGTCTATGAGGTCGAGTTAAATCCAATTGTTAGAGTAGAGTTTCTGCTTTTCGGCACGATAATGTTTGCGAAGCTTCTCAATGTTGTGATAACACTCAGTTGAAAATGGTTCATGGAGTTGCATACGTACTTGATTCGGGTTTAGATTTAGGTTTAATTTCATGTTCCAATTTATGTTTGTTTGTATTGTTATTGAATTTTTGATGTTTAAGTGTGATATTTTGATTTTAGGGTTTGTTCTTGAACACCTTGTGAATTGAAATATGGGTTTCGTGTGGAGAGACATCTGATTCAGATTTGATTTTAGCTTATATAGTGTATCAGTGTGTATGTTATGGTTTTAATTGTTTGTTTCTTGCTTTTGGGTTGTCCTTATTGAGTATTTGGGTTTTGCATTTGTGTTCAACTTTTCTTGGTTCTTATATGTGATTTTGTTTGTGCATTTCTCTTCAGATTTTGGTTGATATTGTTCTTGAATTTCTTAGATAAGATCATGCTCAAATTTCGGAGTTGGTATGAGTTTGATTCTGGCAGATTTTGGATAATTGTCTTCCAGGTCTTTTGATCCTGTTTTGCTCTCCTGCTTTCGTCTCTTCCACTATTTCTGTCTTTTTTCTATTTCTTTCTTTTCTTTTTTAGTTCTCAGAAAATACATTTTCTTGAAATTTCGGAAAAAGAATACACCCTTCCAAAGTTTTGGACAAATATTCTCCATATGAAGATGATCCAAAAATATATATATATATATGTTAGAGAAAAAAGTGAGCAGCAAGGTAACAGCGGAAGCGAATAATAGAATCGAAAACGAGATGACGGATATTACGACAAAATTTAGGAACGAAAAATAAGCGATAAAATCAAACACTGTAATTACGTGGAAACCAAGAACTGAGAAAAACCACTGACGGCGCAAACTGTAAAATAATCCACTATGAGAAAGGAGGAGTACAACTCGATCACTATCACAGGGTGTGATGCGATCCACAAAGGAGATTACAAGAATAATCTCTCAACACTCAACTCACAATCTCTCAGGATACACTGGGGAAAATATTGGTGATACCCCTTTCTCTCTCAATATTTTCTCTCTCTAGCTCCCTGTGTTTACCGATGTGTTTTTGGTGGAGAAACATGCACCTATTTATAGGAGAACTCCTATAACCTAACTTGACTCCACTCTAAATAGATTTAGAATCTAATACAATTAGGAAACCCAACACAATAAGGAAACCTAAATAATATCCTAATACAAATAGGAAACAAATAATTGTGAGATCAAGAGATTTGGTGATTTTAGGACACTTTCCTAACAAACTCCACCTCGACTAAAATCAACGAATCATCGATCCAGATAAACATCTCGATCGTCGCCATCAACACGCCTCCACAGGCGTGACATGCAGGCTCTCACATGCTTAGAACACCAACTAAGTCCAAACAATGTTCGAACTTAGCTATAGATAGAGGCTTGGTTAACATGTGCGCAGGATTATCAGAAGTATGAACCTTCTTCACCAAGATCTCTCCTGCAGCAACTGTTTCTCTGATGAAGTGATACCTGACGCTTATATGCTTGGTCTTCGAATGATAAGTGTCATTCTTTGTCAGATGTATAGCACTGATCGTTCAATAAACCACGCCTCGCCCGGTACTCCAAGCTCCATGACCAATCCTCAACGGATGGCCTCCTTCACTCCTTCCACAGAAGAATATATTCAGCCTGTAGTAGATGTGGTCGCTATAGATCAAGTGAAGCTTTCCAAGATATTGCTCCTCCACACATGATGAACACATACCACAAATCGAGCCTCCTATCCAGATCTCCACCATAATCAAGATCAACATAACTCGTAACATCGACGTTGCAAAGACTACCTCTATCATACAGATGCCCTTCTCCAAAGTACCCTTTACATAGCGAAGGATCCACTTCACTCCTTCCCAATGCTCCTTCCCCGGATTCTCAGATATATCTACTCACCACACTAATCGCTGCGTGGACAGTCAGTCTAGTACACACCATAGTATACATCAAACTACCAACCGCACTAGCATAGGAATATTAGACATCCTCCTTACCTCCAAATCGATTTAGGATGCTTATCACTGACAACTTGAAGTGTGCAGCTAAAGGAGTTGAAATCGCTTATAATTTCTCATGTTGAACTGGCCCAACACCTTCTCCATATATTTCTTCCGAGACAGAACAACTTCCCCGCTTTCTATCCCTTCGATCTCCATACCCAAAATCTTCTTCGCGCCCGAGGTCTTTCATCTCAAACTCGATTGAGTTGAGATTTCACTTCTTTATTAGTGACATGTCCTGAGGCAATCAACATGTCATCCACATACAATAATAAATAAATGAAAGACCTTTCTTCAAATTGCTCGTAGTACACACAATTATCATAGTGACTTCTTGTGTACTCGCCTCTACCATAAAGGTATCAAACCTTTTATACCACCGCTGGTGCCTGCTTAAGTCCATACAAGGACTTTCTCAATCTGCATAATTGCTCCTCGCTACTGTGAACGATGAAACCTCCGTCGCCTCATATATATTTCCTCCTCCAACTCGTCATGGAGGAAAGCTGTCTTGACATCAAGTTGCTCCAACTCCAAATCAAATAGAGCAACAAAGGCAAGCAAGGTGCGGATCGACGTATGCCTCACGACTAGCGAGAATACTTCGTTGTAGTCGATTCCTTCTTTCCGTCGCAACCCCTTACCACTAATCCGCCTTCCAACTTGCACTTTCTACACGAGGGATACCTTCCTTTTTCTTGTACAACGACTTCGCAGTAAGTGCTCGTCGACCTTTAGGCAACTCACATAGCTCCCTTGTATAATTTTTTTGCAGACTCTCCATCTCCTCTGCATAGCTCCTATCCACCTGAGGCATTCTGACAAGAGATGGCCTCCGATAGGTAGAAGGTTCAAGACCTTCAGGAGTCTCCTCTGCAACACTCAATGCATAAGCAATCATAGCATCATCTTCTTCATTATATCGCTGGGTCTCCCGATCTCCCTCCCGGGACGATCTCTAGCACGCATGGTTGTTCCTCCACCGAGGAACATTCGCCTCGCCTCGTGCTCATCAACTGAGTTGGTTCAGAGCATCGATGTTTGCTCGATTGCAGTTCCAGCAGCCTCCACTCGAGCCTCGCTTCACCTCGAACACCATTCTTCCTGCATCCTTCTCCCGATTTCTGCATCATCGTACCTGTGAGATTCCATTCCAGATAACATAGCGGTTTCATTAAAGGTTACATCTCTAGATCAATAACTTTCATCAAATCAGACACCACATTCTATATCCCTTAGACTCGGACTGTAACCTAGAAACATGCATTTAATACTCGAGACAGCCTTCCCATCATTCACATGGACATATACAGACATCCAAAAATTCTCAAATTAGAATAATTAATCGATTACTGGCCCATACTTCCTCCGAATCTGGTATTCGATAGAGGTATGAGGTGATCTGCTCACAGTAGCAGCGTGAGATATCACCTCCGCCGTAACGATTTGTTCTTCCAAAGCCCCGCATTCGAGAGCATGCAATGGCTTTCTCCAAGAGTGTCCTGTTGATTCTCTCGGCTACCCCATTTTGCTGAGGCTTACCCACCAAGGTTCGATGCCTCGCAATCCCATGCTCCTCGCAGAATTCAGTAAATTCAGAATCAACAAACTCCAACCCATTGTCAGTCCTGAGCTTCTTGATTTTCCTGCCTGTCTAGTTCTCCACCAAAGCTTTGAACTTCTTGAAATATGAGAATGCCTCATTCTTGCGCGCAGAAAACCCAAGTCTTCCTCGAGAAGTCATCCACGAATGTCAACATGTAGCGCTTGCCACCCAGTGATGACACTCTAGCAGGACCCCACAAATCTGAATGAATATAATCAAGGATCCCTGTTGTTGTATGTTTAGCCCTTGAAAAGCTAACCCTCTTCTGTTTCTCGTAGACACAGTGATTGCAAAACTCCAACTTGCCGATCTTTGCGCCTTCAAGGTATCCCTTCTTGCTCAACATTGACATTCTCTTCTCGCCCATGTGGTCTAGTCTCATGTGCCACGCTTTCAGGTCTTTCGGGCTCATCAAGATTTAGGATCGCACGCAGATCCTGCCATCAGAGACCTGCAGGATGTATAGACCGCCTTCCCGATTCCCTTCATAAGAACCATGGAACCCTGCACACTTTCAAAACACCATCTTCTCCTTCAGACTGCACTGCTAGCTTCAAGAGTACCCAAAGAAATTAAATTTCGAGTCATGTTAGGGATATGACGAACCTCCTTGAGAGTTCTAATGATGCCATCACGAGTCTTGATTTTGATGCTACCGATTCCTGCAACCTTGCAGGCTGTGTCGTTACCCATGACTACGACCCCGGTGTCAACACTCTCATAAGACTCGAACCAATCCTTATGAGGACACATATGATAGGTGCACCCTGTGTCAAGAACCCACTCATCTCTAGCTATCCTACTCGATGTGGTAGCCAAGGCATCATCCGTAACTACAAACCCATCACCATCTGTCTCGGACTCTACGCAGTTTGAGGTACCAGGTTTGGTGTGATTATCCTTGCCCTCCCGCTCGGTCTCTGCTTTGCCCAACGCCTCTCTATATGCCCCATCTTACTACAAGAGTTACACTTCTTATTCTTGTGAGGATTCCTAGACTTTGAACGGTGTTTAGACTTCCTCTAGACCCGCTTTCCCTTACGCTCGATTTCTACCCCTTACAACCATAGCATCACCACTCGGTCATCACCATCAGATCAAGTTTCTCCTTAGACAAGAAACTAGCCTTTACTTCACTAAGGTTAAGGTCACCACGATTCCCATACAACATGATTTCCTTAAATTGTTTATGTAGGCGGTAGACAGTAATTAAATGAAAAGCCTTATCCTCATCAAGGTGTTTTATATCCATTGATTCCAATTCGAATAATAGAATCAAATTCACTAAGATGTGCTCGAATAGAAGTACCTTGGGGCATCTTCAACTGTAGAATTTCTCCTTCATTCGGTACTTGTTTGCACGACTCTTCGACATGTACAAACTCTTCCATTTGGTCCAGAGCACCCGAGGTTTCTCGATATGCATCACCTCTCTCGAATGTGCTCACCAAGCACACTGAATCCTCGCGAGTCTTATCTTCAAGCTTCTTCCACTCCTCGAGTCGATTCCCTTGATATCCTTCGAGTTTTGGAATACATCATCGCTCGTCGCATCGCCGTGGTCGGGATACTCAATCACATCCCATAACCCGCGGCCGAATCAGACCGCCTTCATCCGCAGCTCCACATAGTAAAACTCCTCGCTCCATCAAATTTTGAGTATCACACTTCATGATTGAAGCCATCTCCACCTTGCTCGATACCACTTGTTAGAGAAAAAGTGAGCAAAGAAGGTAACAATGAGCGAATAATAGAATCAAAACGAGATGACGGATATTACGACAAAATTTAGGAACGAAAAATAAGCGATAAAATCAAACACTGAATTACGTGGGAAACCAAGAACTCTGAGAAAACTCACTGACGGCGACAACGTAAAATAATCCACTATGAGAAAGAAGGAGTACAACCTGATCACTATCACAGGGTATGATGCGATCCTCAAAAGAGATTACAATAACAATCTCTCAACACTCAACTCACAATCTCTCAGGATACACTGGGGAAAATATTGGTGAGACCCCTTTCTCTCTCAATATTTTCTCTCTCTCTAGCTCTCTGTGTTTACCGATGTGTTTTTGGTGGAGAAACATGCATCCTATTTATAGGGAGAACTCCCTATAACCTAACTTGACTCCCACTCCAAATAGATTTAGAATCTAATACAATTAGGAAACCCAACACAATAAGGAAACCTAAATAATATCCTAATACAAATAGGAAACAAATAATTGTGAGATCAAGAGATTTGGTGATTTTAGGACACTTTCCTAACAATATATTTATCTCTTCCACTATTTCTGTCTTTTCTCTATTTCTTTCTTTTCTTTTTTAGTTCTCAGAAAATATACTTTCTTGAAATTTCAGAAAAAAAATACATTCTTCCAAAGTTTTGGACAAATATTCTCCACATGAAGATGATCCCAAAAAAAAAAATCAATAATAACCATATACTCAAAACTTAAATTGAGAATTATTTTGGCAAATTTTCATAATTTTCTTAAACGTTTCAGGTTTTTTTGGGGAAAAACTACATGAAAAGTCTTTTTTTTAATAACTTTCGGAATTTTTAAAAAAGAAATCTACATAGTTTTTTCCCCAGAGTTTTGATGGAATTCTACTACATAAAGAAGATGGAGAGAGAAATAATAAAGAAGATGGATAGAGAAAGATTGAAGAAGAATAATTTTGTTTTAATTGAGGATACGACACCTTGGGCTTTTTGTTTTAAAATGTAGAACGATTTCGTCTTTTTATTTGAAAAATGTAAGGGTGATATGGTCCAAAAAATGTTCTTGCCCGATTAGATAGGTATTTATCACAAGAAATAAAGGTTATGTAGGGTAAATTATATTCCGAAAGTTCTTCGGCAAATTTCTCCTTTTCCAATTATTGACTGGGGATATTTGTTCATATAATAAATCAGTATCATTTATCAAAAAGAGGTGTACTATTGTTTGTGGAGCATTTTGATCAATTTTAAACTGGGTTCTTTTGTTCGAACAATATTGACTTTCTGATATATTTATTTATGATTGAATTAACGTTGCAAAATATGTTTATTTGAAAAATGATTATTAGACTAAAATTATGGCAAAAAAAACCAAATCATTGAAAATAAAAGGATATCTTCCATTCGAATGAATATTATATATTGTAACAATATATCATAGGGAAATTGGATTCTAATAATACGAATTTTTGGCTATATAAGACTTAATAATATGAACTTTTGATTTAGTGATTAATATACGAACTTTGACTCGTCATTCTCTAATAAGACGCTACGAAGTTGAACTTAACTCGATGGCTCCCGACGTATGCGCGGAGGCACGCGCCTGGTTGTTTTGACTTTGCCATGTCATCCACGTTGATTTAAAAAAATAATACGAAGTTTTACCTATGTTGCTCTGAATAATACGAACTTTTACCTATGTTGCTCTGAATAATACAAACTTTTTTCTCTCTCTAAAAATCTAAGATTTCATTTTTACTTCTTCATCTTCTTCAATCCTCCCCCCCCCCATTCCCAGAAAACCCTAGAAAACCAGAAAACCCAAAAAACCTCTCTCTCTCTCTCTCTCTCTGTCTCTCTCTCTCTTCCTTACATTTCGCCATTGTTGAGAAGACCTAGAAAACCTCTCCCCATTTTGACTTTACTGATCTCCTTACAGAGATCTGGGTAAAAAAGGGTGATAGAAGTTGAGAAAAAGGAGAGCAGTGAAGTAGAAAAAGGGTGGTTGGGGAAGTTGAGAAAACATTCTGCCATTGTTGACGAGTTTGAGCATCAAGCTGTGGCTCATGATGAAGAGATGAAGAGGGGGAGGATTGAAGAAGATGAATATGCAAAAGAGAAATGTGAGATTTTTAGCGAGAGAAAAAAGAGGTGGGAATGATGAAGAGGAAGGAAGAGAGAGAGAGAGAGAGAGAGAGAGAGAGAGAGAGAGAGAGAGAGAGAGAGAGAGAGAGAGAGGTTTTCTAGGTTTTATGGGTTTTCTATTTTTTTGGGATTTCTGGGAATGGGGAGGGTGATGATTGAAGAAGATGAAGAAGAAAAAATGGGATCTGAAATATTTAGAGAGAGAAAAAATTTCGTATTATTCAGAGCAACATAGGTAAAAGTTCGTATTATTCAGAGCAACATAGGTAGAAGTTCGTATTATTTTTTTAAATTAACGTGGATGACGTGGCAAAGTCAAACAACTGCAGACGCGCTCGCCACACGTTGAACCGCTACCGAGTTAAATTCAACTTAACTACATGCACTATCAAGCAACGAAATTTAAAGTCAGATATTAATCACCAAATCAAAAGTCAGATATGTTCTTATATGACCAAAAGTTCATATTATTAGAATTCAATTTCCCAATCATAAGATTTAATAGTAGAGCACGAGCTACTTATGTAATGTCTCACACTTGATCACCTCTCACACTTTTCTTGGTTATATAAAGTTAAAAATAGGATGATTATAAATAAAGAAAATGGAAAAAAAGTTATAGTTGGGGTTGCAATCAAGTATTTGTCATTAATAAACAAAACTTTTAAAATAAATGTAGCCCGTAAAATTTAAACATCATTTTATAGCAAACAGATTATGATATAAGAACACCCGTAACAGTGAGTTTGAGTTTGACTAATTGGATGATGTAGAATCTGTGGATCTCTACCAAGAGAGTCAAAATTTATCCATTTATTTAACTAGCCTTTCAATGGTGACCATGAGTTTGACTCATATTAATTAAAAAAGTAAGTGGGTCCTACTAAATAATATAATTAATATGTTTATATTGATAAAAAATGATGTGGATGAGGAGAGAAACAAAAAATATGATTAAAATATTAGTGTGTTAAACTCACTTTCAAACTCGTCTCTCAAGACTGAAAGCGAGATTCTCGCGTGACGTATCTCATTCAAACCACTGAAATGTCCTACACAACTCCATTTCATTTTCATCTCATGTCAACAGTAAATCAAATTTAAACTGACCCATGCGAATAACCTAATGTATTGAAAAAGCCCGTGGGTTGCATGGATAACCTTTTCCAGTAATATAATAATAGAAGTCAAATCATATATTGTGAAGCACCACCGTGGTCCGTGTGGGTCTTATTTTGTCTCTGGGCTCAACTATATCACCGTTTGTGGGACCATTTGCTTCAAGTTTATTTTGGGAACAAAGAATGAAGAAGCAATTCTTCTTAATGTGACTATTTGGGCCATTCTATTCTTAATTCTTATTACTTCCGCATCATCAAAATTAATAATTAAAAATTAAATAATATTGACATTAAAAAAGATATTCAATTTCACAATAAAGAGAATGATTTTAACACTGCATATGAATCCCACAATAATCATAAAAATTTTTACCTATATAATACATATTATTTTTTTTACTCTTATTATAAGTTTAACAATGCATGTACTTCAGTTTTTAATGACTAATTTAATTTCTATAAATTTAATAATTAAATTTAACAATCATAATTATTTATATTTTTTTTTTCTAATTTTAAATTACTAACTTATTATAATTAATATAATCATTTAATTAAATTTTCTAATTGAATTTTAAGTTTTTAAATTTACATAATTACTTTTTTTAGTTAAGTGATAAAATTAAAATAAGGATTATTGCTGAACAATAATACAAACTTCAGGGGTATTAGATACTAGCAATTTTATTAGACATTAACAGTACCAACTACATATCTATTTTTCAACTATAGTATGACACCAAGTTGGTAGGTGTTTGATTTGACGAAAAGACAATCTTTCACCTAATTATCTGAGTTGGAGGCCAGAGCAAGTAGATTAAAGGTTGGTTGTCATTGTTTTTGCCAACTAAATCAGTGTTAACCAATTTAACTAAAAAAACAATTAACGTTTTATTTTTACGTTATTGTTTATCTAAGTTGGTTAATGTTACTTAGTTTACCTAAAAATGTGGCTGTTAACGGTTTTTCAATTTGCTCTAACCTCTAGTTCAGACAATTAGGCAATACAATTTTCCTGCAATCAGCTAACCCAAACAGCTAAAGTCAAACAGTTAATCCAAAAAGCTATCAACTAACGGGGCCTATATCTTGTTTCCTTTTCTACCAAAAAATGTAAAGTATTTTCTTAATTTAATAGTCATCTTCTCATGTCCTTATTTATTATGCAAATAGGGGTATCTATTATTTTGACAAATAATCAATCTCCATTTGATAAAAAAATAAAGTTTGACACTTCAGAAAACAATGTTTTCAATAATTGACAAAATGAATTTTACTCTCAGTAGTAAGTGTTTGATGTTGATTAAATGGACCTCATATTTTAGTGTAACAATTTTAAGGGCTCTATATTATGACAAATAATTATGGAATGACATTATTTTGGATGTGAATATTTAGGGGGATATTTCGGTCAATTTCCGACCATAAATGGCGCAAAGCGGTGTGTTTTATGTTTAGGCGTGTTTTAAATTGAAGTCTAATTGAAGTTTATAGTTAACTCTGACATATACAAACAAATCTCTTAACATGATTAACATACCTAAACCTTTTTTTTTTCACTGGTAAGCAAATACAGGGTTCATCTTCTCACAAGATACAAAACCCTACGCTCCTCTCTCAAAATACAACACAGAGCGGGAACATCTTCAGGTTTCCAAGCATGATAGCCTACAATATTGAGGCCGTCTTTTGCTAGCCAATCCGCCGACCGGTTTGCTTCACGGAACACATAGCTAATCTTGAAATATGAGAATTTGGCAAGATACTGTTTGATGTCATTTAGCAGCTGGAGGATGGACCAAGGAGTATCGCAAAGACCATTAAGGGCATCTATGACGATTTTGTTATCACCCTCAATAATAAGATTTTGATTCCCGAGCTTGACGGCTTCACGGAGGCCATTACGCAGTGCAGTGGCTTCAGCCACCAAAACGGAGGAGAGCCCCAAATTGAAGGAGCAGCCAGTAATGAAATTACCAGCCCAATTACGTATGATAAAACCTCCAGCTGCACCACCAGGGGACTTCGCACCATCAAAGTTGAGCTTAAACACGCCCAAAGGCGGTGGAGACCAGGAGACCCAGTGTTGAGTGAATCGCTTGTGGGGACCATCAACTCTTGAGGACAAGCCAGAGTGGAGGTTGTCAATTGCGGTGCGGTATTTCCGTTCGAGGAATAACTTCTTGGCTCTGACTAAGACGCCGTTAGGGTGAACAGTGTGGTTGTGGAAAGTGAGCGAATTCCGAGCTTTCCAAACGCTCCAGAGGAAAGCAACAAACTGCTCAAGGTGCCAGCTACTTCTGTCTTGCTTGTAGTGCTTGAGGAGGCTAAGGATATCAGAGAAAGAGTTCGGGGGAAAGTGAAGCCATGATTGAGCTGCGGCCGCCTCCCAGGCGTTTTGGGCCTGCCTGCAATGTATAAAAATATGATCTTGATCTTCAATAACATTAGTACAACACGGACAATAAGGGGAGACAGAGCAACCCCGAAATGTTAAAGCAGCATTAGTGGGGAGCGCCCGCCTGCAAAGTAGCCATAAGAAAACTTTCAGTTTAGGGAGGATGTCAAGATTCCAGATCCACCTGTATTCCCAAGGCTGGGCGTCTTCCGAGAGATCATGAGCTAGCCAGGTGGCCGATTTAGTTGTAAAGGAACTACTACTAGATAAACCCCAGCAACAATGATCAAAAGCGTCCTTATCGGGAATAGGGACATCCTAGATAAGACGAATTGCGTGATCGTTGACTAGGTTTCTGAGAAGGCTCAGATTCCATTGCTTTTCGGTAGAGATCACATCGGAGACCCGAAGATCTAAATTCACGCAAGATGCATCAATGTTAGGGTTAAGAGAAAGAAGGTTAGAGGAATGGCACCAGTTATCCGTCCAGAACTTAATACAATTGCCATTGCCAACAGTCCATCTAAGACCTTTTTTGAAACAATCTCGATTCCTAAGTATTGCTTTCCAGGCCCAAGAGTCACAATTTCTTATTTTGCGGTCAAAGAAATTGGTTTCCAGAGGGTATTTAGCTCGCATTAAATCGACCCAAATACCAGAACCGAAGAGATAACGCCAAGAAAGCTTACATATGAAGGCCTTATTAACCGCCTCCGTTTTCCGAAGACCAAGCACACCATATTTTTTATGAAGACAAATCTTATCCCATGAGACAAGCGCTAGGCCGTTATTCGAGTTGAGGTCTTTCCAGAAGAAATTACGACAGATGGAGTCAATTTTACTTGAATCATATGGAGTTATTGCTGGATATAACTTATCACCTCCAAACTTATTCAATATTTTCTCAATGTAATGCTCTTGAGATAAACTTATCTTATCATTATTTCTAATGATCTTAATACCAAGAATTACATCCGCTTCACCCATGTCCTTCATAGAGAACTTTGAGGATAAAAATTCTTTGGTCTTATTAACTTGTTCCATGTCGGTCCCGAAGATCAACATGTCATCAACGTATAGGCATATAATCACCCCTTTTCCGTTCTCAAACTTAGAGTATATGCACTTATCCGATTCATTGATCTTATAACCACTTGAAAGCACTACTTCATCAAATTTTTGACGCCATTGCTTAGGTGCTTGCTTAAGTCCATATAAGGACCTTATAAGTTTACAAACTTTCTCTTCTTGACCTTCAACAACAAACCCTTCGGATTGTTCCATATACACCTCCTCTTATAGTTCTCCATTTAAGAATGCCGTTTTGACATCCATTTGATGGATAACTAGCTTATGGATAGTAGCTAAAGCTAACAATACACGTATTGAAGCTATCCTAGCCACCGGTGCATATGTATCAAAGTAGTCAATACCATACTTTTGAATAAAGCCCCTTACAACCAATCGAGCTTTATACCTCCCAACGGTACAATCTACTTTCCTTTTCCTTTTAAATATCCACTTAGAGGTAATTAGTTTACTTCTCGGAGGAAGGTCAACCAATATCCAAACATTGTTTTCAATTATTGAATCAATCTCATCTTGTACCGCTTCTTTCCACAAAGAAGCATCATGAGATTGCATCGCTTCTTTAAAAGTTTTAGGATCCTTATCTATGTTGTACATACATAGGGTCTCACTTTCAACTGAGTCCCTTGAACCTTCTACTAAATAAACATAGAAGTCCGAACCAAAGTCTTTTAGTTTCCTTGATCTTTTACTCCTTCTTAACTCAATACTTTCATCTTCTTCATCATGAATAACCTCATGAGTTGAAAGATCATCTTGTATGGATATACCCTCATAATTTTCATCTTGAGGCTCAATTAGAGGAACAATATCTTGAGTTATTTCTTTAGGTCTAGGAATTGAAGAGAACCTAGTCTCATCAAAAATTGCATCTATTGATTCCATTACGGTATTCACCGAAATGTACTCATTTGGCTCAACCACCAAAAACCTATAAGCTTTGCTATCTTGAGCATAGCCTATAAAGATGCACTAAATTCCTCTTTCACCTAATTTTCTTTTCTTAGGTTCCGGGACTCTTACAATAGCCCTACAACCCCAAATCTTAAAATACTTAAGACTTGGCTTTCTTTTGTTCCATAACTTATATGGGGTACTAGAACTCCCTTTGAATGGAACTCTATTCAAAATATAACAAGTCGTTAACATGGCTTCACCCCAAAATCCATTACTTAAACCGGAGTTTGACAACATAGAATTCACCATTTCTTTTAAAGTTCTATTTTTCCTTTCCGCAACCCCATTTTGTCAGGTGTATACGGGCGTTGTCTCATGAACAATGCCCGTTTCTTGGAAAAACTTTGGATCATAATATTCCTCTCCCCTATCGGATCTTAAAGTTTTAATCAAGGTCTCACATTGAAGTTCACTTCTAGTTTTGTAAACTCTAAACTTTTCAAGTGCTTCATCTTTAGAATTCAAAAGATAAACTTGACAATATCTAGAATAATCATCAATGAATGTCACATAATACTTCTTACCACCTATTGAAGGTGTACTATGAAAATCTCCTAAATCACTATGAATTTAAATCAAGCAATTTAGAAGTTCTTTTTACACTTGAGAATGAGCTTTTGGTGATTTTATTAAGTATGCATGTTTTACACTTTTCTATGTCATCATTCAACTTAGGAATCAAATCAAGATTAGACATTTCTTTCAACTTTGAAAAGTTCACATGTCCTAATCTAGCATGTCATAGAAAAGACTTATTCAAAGTAGACACATGCATATAAGCGGAAATCATGCCATCTTTATTACTTTTCACATTCAATTTAAACATCTCCCTATAAGCATATCCCTTCCCTACAAAAGTCCCACCCTTGGAAAGTACATAATTATCCGCCGGTTTGAGAGTCTTGAATAAACTCTTGTCAACGCAAACATGCCTTGACGCACCTGAGTCTATGTACCAATCATTACAACCAATGGATACCATGTTAATATGATCCTTAATCATGGCCACGAAGGAATTGGGTTCCTTCTCCTTACTCTTGCCCTTAGATGTATCTTTGTTCAAAACCATGCTTCTTTTTCCATTGGTAACACTCTCTCTTTGTGTGCCCCGGTTTGCCACATTCCCAACAAACTTGCTTAGGCTTTTGAATTCCCTTGCTAGTTTTGTTGTGGCTCTTGTTCTTATTCTTGTTTCCCTTATTCTCTTGCACCATATGGACCTTAGATTGCTCTTTGGTACCATCTTGTAGGCGTAACTCCTCTTCAATCTGAAGATGGTTAGCCAAACCTTCAAGAGACATAGCCTCTTTCCGGTGCATGAGAGCCCTTTTAGTTTCATTCCAAGAAGAAAGTAGCTTGTCAATAATAGAGGATACGATTATGGTTTCATCCATGTTCAAATTGTGTTGCTTGAAGTTACTCAAAATACGTTGAATCTCATGGAATTTGTCTAGAATTTTCCTATTATCATCCATCTTAAATTTCATGAATTGACTAACAAGAAAATCCTTACTTGACGCATCTTCCGACATGTACTTAGCTTCAAGTATCTCCCAAAGCTTCTTTACCGTCTCCACATGTTGATAGACGTCGAAGAGAGTGTCGCTCATCCCGTTGAGAATGCATCCTCTACAAATGTAGTCGTCATTCTCCATCTTGAGCCTTTGCCGAGTAGCCTCCGCATCTTCCAGGGGCACCTTGTCTTTTACTTGATCCTTGCCTCCATCACTCGTGGAAACTTTGCCGGTTGCATCCTCTTTTGGAGACTCCTCGGTTGTCACCTTCACGGCCGAAGGTTCTTGGTTTACCTTGGGAGAGATCTCAATGTTAAGCACATATGCCACATTGAGAGTCGTTAGCAAGAAATGCATCTTGCTTTGACAACGTCAGAAATCCACTCCTTCAAAGCGCTCTAGCTTTTGGAAATTGCTAGACATATCATGTAGCGAGGCCTTACTAAATAGTTCTTAATATTGTTGGAGGAAAGGGAGTAAATAGTATATAGAACAATGGAAACTCGCTTGGATAACGCTAAGAGTTGTGGCCTAGAACTCACTTTCCTTAAGAACTATTTACTATACCGTAAATGTTCAAAGGGATAAAACTTAGCACTTGTAACACTCAAGAAATAGATTCTCACTTGAATCACTCAAGTATAGCTGTAGTCTAGACAAGAATGAGGTTGTGATTAGCTTAGAATGGTGTGTCTCAAATAGCCTAGGATGTCTCCTATTTATAGGAGAATACCACCCACTTAGGATACCCTAGTCAAAGGATAATCAAGAGTCTTAATGATGAGATTATGCCCTTAATATGACCTTGACCAAGTCAAGTCATATAGTTGTTGCAATCTCATAATAATCGTGCTTAATAACGATATCAAACACTAATTACACAAAATCATATAGCCGTTAGCATTTAAAACAATCCTGGCATTCAACACGGTTCGTGTTGGGTGCAACACGACCCGTGTTGTTCCAACATGACCCGTGTTGTTCCAACACGACCCGTGTTGAGCCCATGAACGATTTCCTTGCTCTCAGGAAGACAACACGACCCGTGTTGCTTCCTGTTTCACCCGTGTTGATCATATTCTTATTGTTTCACTTATATATGATCCTTATACTTGATATACTTTATTCTTTAGGCTATATAATTGTCTTATACTCTTGAAATTTTTCCAACATTCACCACACTTTTTCCACTTTTTACGGCACCACACCCTTACTGCACTACTCGTCCCACCGCATAAAAGAACATGACCTTAATCAAACCAAGATTTACTATTTATACATTCCTTTATTTGGAAGTGAAAAAAAATGTACCACATAATCGCAGTTTCTCATTACGGCTCAAAAAACTAGTAATATAGAAAGTAGGTACTCTAAAGATACTTGATTACCTATATAATGTGTATGAATTCTCAACTGTACTTGAATTCTTTCTTTTGATTGTGAAGCTTCTTTACTTCTTTCGCGAAATAATTTTTATACCATGTATCAAACTTTGTGATGGCCATAAATGAGAGTAGATTAAACAAAGCCATGTCATACCAACTACAACTATATGCATGCCTTTATTCTTCACTTCACCTAGCAAGGAAAGAAGCTGTGTCTACCATCAACATTAATTGTTCAACATTTGTAGTCTAATTAAATGAAAATTTCTTTTGTAATTTGGAAGTTAGTCCCCTTGAAGTGATCAGATGAGCATTGAGTTTTTGTAAGCATGTGAGCATTGAGATTTGGACCATCGGATCTTCAATCAATGGATGAGATAAAAAAGAGATTCTGCTTTTCTTAAAAGCCCTACACGCGACTTATTATTAAACCAGAACCAAACAAAAAAAGGGGAAAGGAAATGGGTGTGCATTGGCAATGTGTGAGCATGCAAACAAGCAACTAATGATGGGAACTTAGAAAATCAAAACAAAAAAAACATCAAGTTCTATCAACATGGACATCAAGTATAACAACAGAGGACATCAAGTATTAACATTATTGACTCACAATACACTTATGCACATCAATACTTGGCCATGGAATTACATGAAGTGGACATCCAGTTATGATTATGTAAATTTCAAATATAAATTACAAGGACATTAGGTTCATATATCATTATACAATGCATTGTGACATCATATAAATTAGACATCCAAGAATAACAGTAGTGGACATCAAGCATTACCAACATGGACATCAAATACAACAATAAGGGACATTAAGTATTACAATAAGGGACATCAAGAACAACATTATTAACACATAATATATTCAAGCACAACAACATGGGACACCAAGAATATCAGCAGCAGACATCAAGTATTATCGAAATGGACATCAATTATGAGAGTATGGGATATCTAGTATTAACATTATTGACACACTAACACATGGAACATCATAAATAACAACACTAGCCTTCCATAGTGACTCATGGCCTTCCATACACGTCGTTATTGTAGACACTGGATTTTGTACCGGGACAAGTCAAGCATAACAAGAAAAGAAGCTAGCGTGAAAGAAAATCCAAAGGGCCTTCCTCAATCAAAAGCTATCGGGCCAACCCACCACAAAAAGCCTTCATTTTCCACCCTTTCCACATACATATGCCCACCATTTCAAATCCCATTTTTTTCACAAGTCTCGTTGGCCCCATTTCTTTTGATGAGATTATAGTACACATCATAAGCTTTCCAACACCTTTTGAATTGCCTCAATCGGAGTCCGGATGAAAGAGTTATGGTCGTTCAAAGTTGCACTTAACCAGTTTTAAAACCCAAGCGGGTTTTAACATTTTCCAGGCCCGTAAATCGGCCCAAAGAAAGCGCCTGGTCCAGAGCTCAAAACCCGCCTAGGTTTTGAGTGGAATAGCGGACGTCGTCTTTTGGTGCCATGTCAGCGATCCGCGTGATAATCAAATCAAAACCCGTCTAGGTTTTGAGTAATCTGGCGCCAAAATTTATGCATGCACGTAATCCCCTGATTTTTGCTCACGTGTTTGACCTTGCGCTTGACCTCCCAAAACCCGCCTAGGTTTTGGTCTTTGGATGACATGATTTGTGGGATATGATCCCTCCATTTCCCCTCCAAATCTCTCACTCTCTCACCTATAAATACCCCCTCCATTTCACCCTCAAATCATCAACTACTATCATCTAATACACTTACTCTATCCTCATTTCATCAACCATTCTCATCATCTACTACCATTATTGTACCCTCATTTCACCAACTACCTCCATACTATACTCCAATTCTCTCAAAACTTCATCATCCATATTCATCTCTAATCCCCTCACAATCACATTCGTCACATCCATATGATCACCCATATATCACTCTTCTAAACCACTCACATTACTTCATCCAAGCTCCAAGTCAAGGGATCAAGTCCATCACTTCTACCACCTTAAGCAAGGTTTGATTTCATTATTCATTTTGTTAAAATTAATCATGTAATTTGTTCTTTGATTCCATTACTTGTACATATTTTGTAAAGCAAAAACCATGTTTTATATTGCATGTTCTTTTAACTCTCGAATTCGTAACCTTACCCCTGAATCTAGAAATCGGGTTCGTAGACCGGAGTCTTTCATTTCTTATTTTATGGTTTGTCGATTTCCTTAAATCGGCTGACGACTCTATTATAATTTATAAATTCGTTTAATTATTTAAAATATACGTTTTTGCATAAAATAATTTAAATAAATAATTTAATTCATTCCTTTCGCTAATTTGAGGTTTGGGCCTGAGGGAAATGGGCTAGAAATCAATAAAACCCAGGCGGGTTTTATTAATTTCAACCCATCTCCTTCTGGCTCGAGGATGTAAGCGGCCCAGCCCAAGAGATGTCAAAACCTAGGCGGGTTTTGACAGTCTCTGGTGGCCCGTTTGTTCCTTGTTGAGCCTGAACTTAGTGATTGGACCGGGATTAAATTATTATTAAACTATTTTGTGCAATTTCGGATAATTTAAATAATAAAAAACGGGTTTGTAAATAAATAAAGATTCATCACCCCGAAAACGAATTTCAAAAATTAAAAAATATCCATATTTAAGGATTAAGCAACCTTAGTCGACTCCCGATCATTTAAGTAGCGCCCCACGGAAAAAGGTTCGCTCTTTTCCGGGGTACCTACAGTTATGCAATAGCCTTTTTTTTCTTTTTTTTTTGGGATACATTATAATCAATTTCATGCTTAGACAAATCCTCATCTATCATTAAATGCCTTCATTATTCCCTATCAAGCAGCCTCACGTGCACCATAGTTGTTAATACTTGAAGTCCATGTTGATAGAACTTGATGTCCACTGCTCATATTTTTTTATGTCTCCCTACAGTTGGCAGGGGCGGAGCCAAAAATTTTTTATTGGGGGTGTCAGTTTATTAATATTCTTTTAACTGTTTATCATAAGTTTAATATCAAGTTATATATTCATTTTTACTTGTTTATTAAGCTTTTATACAAGCTTTTTTATCTTATCCCATTATAGTCCCGCTAGCGCGAGGTCTGAGCAGTGTATGTATAGGCAATTTTCCTCTTATACATGAGAGTACATGAAGAGTATATGAAAAAGTTGATTCTACAGGTTAAAAAAAATTTAAAAAAAAAACTTTATGAAGGACTCATAATAAAATATTAAGATGAAAAATGGAGAAATATACGTCTATGAAAAGTATTTATTAAATTACTTAAAATTATAGTATTTAATATAGTACAAAGTGAGAAACAAGAATGCATACATGTGTAAGAGACCATATACAAGAAATCTAATATTATAATTGTTAAAATGAACTCATTGTCTAGTTGAAAAGGCTACTCATAAATAAAACAAAGACCAAATAAATAAAATAGTTGATCTAAAGTAGGAAGTTAACTACAAATAAACACTAAAAGAAATAAAATAATAAGTTAGATGAATGGATAAACAAACTGGGAGAACTTTGAAACAAAATTGTTCTTAATAAAATTTGAACCCATTATCAAATATTAAACATTCTCAAAATACTACCATCTAGCTATTAAAGTACTCATTCTTTGTTTTACAGATACCAATATACATAGGTTTCCTAGAGCATGGGGGTGCCCTCGCCCCACCACCCCCTAGCTCCACTGGCTGTTGGCATCACAATTAATTGTGTAATGATCAATGAATCTAATGTTCTTGCAATTTATACTTGAAGTTCCTATGTGCTTGTACTGCAATGACTCCTACTATTCCTACGTTGCCATGCACCCATCCTTTTTCTTTTTTTTTTTTTTATTTCCTAAGTTCCCATCATTCCAATGCATATCCATTTCCCTCCCCTTTTTTATGTTTGGTTCTGATATAATAAGTCACGTGCAGGGCTTCAAAAAAAATATCTCTTTTTTATTTCATCCATTTATTGATGATCTAATGGTCCAAAATCCCATGCCCGGCATACTCACAAAAACCCAATATTCATATAATACTTCCCAATATCTATATATATATATATATATATATATATAACTCAAAGCATCAGTAACAGGCGATGCAGAAAGTAGAAACAATATAAAACAAGAGCATGAGACCTATAAAAAAAACAACAAGAACATGACTACATATACATATGTATAATAAAGTAATGAACAATTAAACCTTGTAAACTAGTGCAGGTTACAATGTCCAGAGGCGCAAGTCAACATTACAAACGGATTATTTAGTACCCTAAAATAATGGGGAAAAAAAAATAGTAATAGCGCAATAAACGAATTAATGATTAATCAAGTTGCAACCGTAGGATGTGGTTAATATGAATGAATGAAAGTGGGAGGAGGACTGAAGGAATCATACGTTGACGGGCTTACAGAGATACATGAGAGACGAAGGTGGGGCCTCATTCCCAACTCTGCCACCATTACCAGCACCTAAGTTCTCGTAATAATCAACACAGAACAAGGAGAGCAGAAGCTGAGCACCGTGACTCGTCCAAACTCGGGGGGTGAACTCAGGCCACCGGAAGCGGCGGAGGAGAGGACGAAGACAGACAAGGTAAAGCCGCTTGTAACCGCCGAGTGCCACCACTAGCTGCCGCGTTCCTGGCGGTGAGGCGTGCCGGAAGCAGACATGCTCCCACACGGCGTCGTCCGCGGCCGCTATTGCCCGCCATTGCTGGCAAACGCATGCGGCGACGCCGAGAGATTTCCCGTCCAGCCGCTTCAGGATCTCCACCAGGATGTCTTTGTGTGCGTTTATGTCGAACTCCGGCATGTTGGGCTGTTGGTGTTCTTCGTCCATTCTGTGCTACCTTGAGGAGAAGAGAAGAGAAGAGAAGAAAAGAGAAGAGCAGGGTAGCAGCAGGGTAAGGGTTGTTGAATTGTGCAAGTTTAATTTCAAAGGGCGTGCCAGTGTACGTTATGTGAGTATGACTGTATGACTGTGAAGAAAGAGAGAGAAAGAGAGAGAGAGAGAGAGAGTGTGGGGTGGTTTTTTTGACTTGTGGAGGGGAGGGGGGGGGGGGGGGGAGAGAATCGAGGATACAAGACAAGGGGCCAAAAGGAAAAGTTCAAAGCTTGAAATGAAGCAACAGCAACGCAAGAACCAATGCCAATGTTATTTGTGTTTTTACCTTTGTTTTAACGCCTTTTTCTTTCACTGCTTTCGTTTTTCTGCTCCTCTTTTGGCTTAAATCATGGACAACATACCACTCTACCAACACCCACTATTCTATTTATTCTTATTTCCTTTGCTTTGCTAATTACTCTTTCTCTTTCTTTCAAACAAGTTTTCATTTTTAAAACTTTTGCTAAATATTGGATTATTGACCCACCTATATATAATACTAAATACTTTTGTATATTCATACCTAGTGGCCCTTCAATCCAACAATCCAGCCAGCTTCCTCTGTTTTTTCTTTTTCTTTTTTGTGCACGTCCAGCCACCCAGGTCCTATTTTTCGAGTAAATTACGTTTACCCTATTTGATATTTGTGGTAATAATTTTTATACACCCGATATTTGTGAAATAATTTTTACCTTACCTGACATTGAGTGTTCATATATTTAAATCTCCTAAGATATTTTATATTTGATTTTTGTTGGATTTTCTGGCATAACATTAAAAAGATAAATATGAATTGACTTTTTTACCCTTGATATTAATTCATTTCCATTTTTCATTTTCATTATAAGATATTTCTTCCATTATAATTAATTTTATACCCTTGATATTTTATAAGATATTTTATAATCGGGTTTTCATTTTTAGAACGGGGAGGGATTGGATTTTCGAAGAATAAAGTAGAGAAAAGGTTGGGGTTTAAAGATCATATGAATTAATATTAAGGGTAAAAATGTCAATTCATGTTTAATTGAAAGTCATATGAGTTAATATAAAGGGTAAAAAAGTTAATCCATATTTATTTTTTTAATGTTCGCCAGAAAATCAAATACAAATTAATTATAAAATATCTTAGGAGGTTTAAATATATGAACACTTAATATCAGGTAAGATAAAAATTATTTCACAAATGTCGAGTGCGTAAAAATTATTACCACAAATGTCAGGTAGGGTAAATGTAATTTACTCAACTTTGGGGGTATTGTTGATAATAACATCAACAATTTTATTGGAAATTAGTGGTACCCACTATGGATCTATCTTCCACCAATAATACATCACCTAGTTGGTAGGTGTCAGACTTAACAGAAAGACTATGTGTCGCCTAATTATCTGAGCGAAAGCACAGAGCAAGTTTTGAAAAACCTTAACGGTTACATTTTTTGCCAACAAAGTAACATTAACCAACTTAACTAAACAATAATGTAAAAATAATACTTTAATTGTCATTTAGCTAAATTGATCAACATTGCTTGGTTGGCAAAAAAAAAAAAAAAGTGACAATCAACATTTTTTCCACTTACTGTTGCTTCCAACTCAGACAATTAGGCGATACGTCGTCTTTTTATCAAGTCAAACACCTACCAACTTGGTGTTGTACTATTGTTAGAAAATAGGTCTATAGTTGATACTGCTTGTGTCCGATAAAGTTGTTGGTGTTATTATTGTCTGATACCTCCAAAGTTCGTATTATTGTTGTCCAATAATCCTTATTTTAATATGATTTTTTAGTATCTCTTCAATTGTATGCTTGGGCATGGCCTAATCCTAGGGCGAATTTATGTTAGTCAAAGAAAAGTGCTAACTAGTGTCCTAGGTATAAGCATTAGTGAAACCAAAATAAATACAAAAACAATAATGAAAACTTTAATCCAACGGCTAAACGGTAAGACCCCGTCTACTTTTACTATAACTTCTCACTGACATATTTGATTGAATGTGTATGATAGGTGGGAGGTGGTGATGCACAATGACCAATCTTGAAAGACTACTCTTTTGTGTAAGGATGCCTAATCATTGCATCGATCATTTGCGGGAATGCGAGACATTGCGAAGTTGGTAGTTTATCCAAGGTGGATGCCTCCTAAAGCGTAACTGATGTGGGTTGTAACACACCCGACTTACAAGCGTAATTCTAATTATATTTGGATAAATAGCAATTGGGTGTCAAATCAAAATGGATGTAGCAAACCGTACCTTTCTTTATCTTTTGGTGTAGCTTTCAATCACTCTCAACTTGCATAATTTCTTGTTTTTTCTTTCGTAAAAGATTATCTAAGTTAACATATGTACTGGATATGGCAGAGGGTCATAGGAGCATGAGAGGACATTGTACTTGTGATTATTGAAAAAATTCAGGGGAGTTATACATGAAGCTTGAGCGAGAAATGGGTAAATTAAATAGATCAAAGAAAATCATGTATAGTTGGACATTTCTTAGCTTAGGTTTAAGTTTCTGAGAATTGGGCAATTTGTGTTAGTTGAAGATCTATTGAGTTTAGAAGTATACTTTAGCTCGTTCTTTAGCGACATGTAGAAGTGTGGCGTGATGAAAAATAAGTTGCGTGAGTTGTTGATCGTAGGGATAACAAATGGCTTGATGAAGATCACAATAAAATCAACAAAATACACACTTAAACACCCAAGCAACGGATCATCCAACATATAAACCGCCAATAATACTACCACTACTAGCTAAAGCATCACAAATGCTGATCGATGCATGTACACAACTACGAACACAAAACACCAAAAATCTGGATATGGATAAAGGTAAAACCATCACCCAAGAACTACAACCTACCAAGAATTACTAAAGGAAACACCCCTACAATTCTATAATGGATTGGCTTGCAACACCACCATAACTTTTATGGATAAAGCAAACAAGATTTTGATAGAATGAAGGTGGAGCGTGGAGGTATGAGATTAGCTTGAGTGTATGAATGAGAGCGATAATCAACACGAACAAGGGCCTTGAACACCCAAAGGTTGGATATGACCTTGAGCAAGGAGAACCACAACACTAGGCCTAACACCCCACCATGATTATCATAGGTAATCTACTAAATAATCACTAAAGGAATGACTTGAACACCACCAAATTGCTTGGATAAAGTAACAAGATTTTTGATAGAAAACTAAGGGAGAACCCTTACAAATGCACTAGCATATATTCAAATGTCAAAAACTGTCAAAATATTGGAAGGGAGGGGGTATTTATAGGAAAGGGGGGAAATAACAAAACGCAGCATTTTGGGCCGGCAAACACGCGCAGGAATGGGAGGTCGCGGGCGCGATAAGCTTCTGTCCGCCACAACCCGTCGCTGGTCGAATAGGATCGCGGGCGCGACCAGGTCCGTTGCGGGCGCGACGACTGGGACAGGACAATGACTCGGGCGTGACAACAGACGACTCGGACGCGGCCTTGTTTTGGGGTAGTTTTTCCTGCCGACTTCAAACGCGCATAACTTCTTCATCTGGACTCCGTTTTAGGCCCGTAAGATATCGACGAAAAGCTCTCGGTGTATACTTTAAGCTCCCAAAATTTGAGACCCATCGAAGTTATATTGAAGTAGTTATGACCCATAGAGTGAAGGCGCGTCCATTCCGACAACCCACGTTGACCCGTTTGCGCTTATTCTTGCCGAAGGACTTCGAACCCTTTTAAAGGCCCAAAGTAGATCCCGATGAGGACCCGTAGCTCCACTCCCATGGTCCGGGGTCCCACTTGAAGCAGGTACCACAACCATCGATGACCCGAATACGCATCCAAGGTCCCGGGTCCACATTAAAATGGACTCCACACCCCACCTTGAAATGGATTAATTTGTGTTTCTCCAAGGGGGTGCGAGAAGGATCGGTGACCATAGATTTGGAGGCTCGGACCCCATCCCGATATGTTCCATACTCCCCTTCTTGTAAAAGAGTTACCCTCAACTCTTGGGAGTTAAAATCGAGGCCCTCTCCATAATTTGGCTCTATTGAACCCCGAACATCCCGATCGCAATGATCATTCACACGAGGCGCCCCACAAGCATTGAACCCCACGATGTATCCATCATCCAAATAAAAGAACATGGTTGGAGGCTTGTTGTGTGGGAATAGGGGATTAAGGGAAGGAACGAGAGTATTTTGAGGTGCTTGGGAACACACATCCTCACTTGGCTCGCTGCAAGGTAAAGACAAAGCAAGAGATCGCTTGTCCTCACCAAGAGCACACTCAACCCATGTTTCGCTCGAAAACAGAAGGTTCCTCAACTCTTTCCCACCCCGGGTTTGAATTGACGCGAAGTTAAGGGATTCAAGAAATCAAATTCAAAGAACGATCTTCATTCGACAAACACTCCCACAAACATTGCCTACCAAATTTCCAATAGCACCCAATAAAAAACACATTCTCGAATAACCAATGACACCCAAATATCATGTATGACATACTCAAATAGTTCACATCACAACGACCAACATGCAAGAAATATTCATCGATGGACGACACAAATGAAGAGCTCAAATACTTAGGTTGAACTAGAATCAAGGCATCACCAATCCCAAATTTGCCACTAAACACAAAATGAACTCCAAGATTCTTAGCATTCCACTCCAAGCATAGAGAATTTTCGATCGAGGACATCACACGCTCATCATGCAACTTATCACGCCAACTAACATCATCAAACAACCAATGTTTCCCAAAGGTCATGCACGACTCATCCAAAGACTTTGTGTTGCAACATCCAACATTCAAGCAAGTCTCAATGAATTTCATAGGTGAGTTTGAAGTTACCTCATTCTTCTCATAGGGGAGATCATTAATGACTAGGTCGTGAGAGGTGTTGGCGACAACTCCGTTGTTGCTTGACTCCTCAAAAAGCGATGTCGTGATGATCATCAGAGCATCTTGTTGGGATTCTTCAATGAGGACGAGAGGAAGGGCAAGATCGATGTTCTCATCCTCCTTTTGGCATGGAACTTCACCCAGTTCACCATGTACTTCAAGTAGCTCAAGAGGTTTCCCTTCAATGGCCTCAAGGACAATAACCCCGTTCATTGAACTTTTCTTTTTCTCAACCTTCTCGTGGCAAGAAACTTCAACAATATCGCCAATGGGCTTACATGGATCAAGGGAAGCTCCCTCGTTGGCCATAAGATCGACCTTTGATTGCCTAAATCGTCATTGCCCATCAAGTGATGACTTGGCCTCATGGTTAACCTCACGCTTGCAAGGGTTAGACAAGAAGCGTCGATCCATCAATCGCTTTAGTCTTGTCCATGAGGTGATTTCCGATCGATCCTCCATAATCCTTTCCAATTTGACGGTTGCAAACCAAAGAGATGCAGAATTAGTGAGCTTCGATCTCGCAATTTTGAAGGCTTGTTCATCACTATACTCCTTAGTTGTAAAAATTATCTCCAAGGTTTGGACCCATTTACGATAGTCTTCCGGACTAGTGTAGCCATTGAATTCCAGAATTTTGACTTTGATATCATGGAATTCATCCCGTGGAGGCTTCTCAACCGCTTCCTGTCGACGATAGCGTTGAAACAAGCCTCTATCATCGTCACTGGACTCGTAGGAGGGAGGAGGACGGATAGGGCTACGAGTGGACCTCCTTCGTTCACCTCGGGGTTGTCTTTGATACCCTTGGCCGAGATTGTCCATCCCTGCCGCAATGGCCTCAAGAGTATTTTGAATGTTCGTGAATCAACACTCAAGTCTCGGTATGAGGGCCATAACAAGAGCATGGGTGAAGGATGGATTGTGTTTGGGTTGTTTTTGTGGAGTTTGGGGGTTCTTTTGTAGTTGGATAGTGTTTGGCTAAGGGTTCTTTGTGTTTTTCTCACTCAAACTATTTTCCAACTTCTCTTCAAAGCTCCAAAATGCTTCAAATACACCAAATACAAACACAATACTATGTAATCCAATATTCTTGGACAGCAAAGGGAATAGGGATCACCAATATTTGCATACAATTCACAAAAACCAACACTAGAGAACACACTAGCAAGAACAATGAAAATACTCAAGCTAAATGAAAAACTAAAGCTCTGATACCAAATGGAGTGTTACCGTCGCGTGGATGGGTGAAGAGTAGCTTGAGTGATGATGGATGAGAGCGATATTCAACACGAACAAGGGCCTTGAACACCCAAAGGTTGGATATAACCTTGAGCAAGGAGAACCACAACTCTAGGCCTAACACCCTACCATGATTATCATAGGTAATCCACTAAATAATCACTAAAGGAATGACTTGAACACCACCAAATCACTTGGATAAAGTAACAAGATTTTTGAGAGAAAACTAAGGGAGAACCCACTAAATATTCAAATGTCAAAAAACTACAAACAATGCCAAGGGAGGGGGTATATATAGGAAAGGGAGGTCGCGGGCGCGACACAGAAGGTCTTGTAACTTTGCCTTCAAGAAGTTAGGTTTTACCCTTGAGTCTTTTCACGGTCTAGTGAATAAGTCTTAAGTGGAGCCGGGTAATCCGTCGACTTCTAGCCACCCAAGTGATCCCCCATCTTCCGTGGTTTCTATATTCCATCTCATTATTTTTCCCAACAATCTTAAGACTTATCCACGATGTCTCACTCCTTGAAAGACATGACCAACAACTTCCAAAAGTTGGACAGGTTTGAGGGGATCGATTTTCGTAGATGGCAAAAGAAGATGCACTTCATGCTCACCACTCTCAAGGTGGTGTATATGCTCACCCAAGACGTTCCGTTGGAGGGTGAAGACGAGACGGCAGAGCAAACGAGGCGTCGGCTCAAGATGGAGAACGACAACTACATATGTGTAGGGCACATTCTCAACGGGATGACGGATCCTCTCTTCGACGTTTATCAAAATGTCGTGTCCGCCAAGGAGCTTTGGGAGATGCTCGAAGCTAAATATATGTCGGAAGATTCCAGAAGTAAGAACATTCTTGTTGGCCAATTTAATAATTTTAAAATGGTTGAAGGTAGAAAAGTTCTTGACCAATTTCATGAGATTCATCATATATTAGCAATTTCAATCAACATAAGATCCACATAGATGAGGCCTATATTGTTTCTTCAATTATACACAAGCTACCCCCTTCATGGAAAGAAACCAAAAGAACTTTAATGCATTCTAAGGAACTGTTCGGTCTCGTTCCGAGCCGAATTTTATCTCTTTTATAGGGTGTTTGTGTTTATTTTAGCCCTTTTGTATATATTAGATGTAAGGATTTGGTGTTTTATAGGAACATAAGGAGTTAGAAGAAGTTTGAGCTTAATTGAGGGTTTTTAGGGAGTCCCGAGCGATTTCCCAAGTCAACCCAAGTCAACTCGAGCCGAGAACCGAGGAGGATCCGAACCGAGAATTCATTTCCAATTTGGCGCAAAACAGGGGAACGGACCAGACTCAAGTCACGCCCGAGTCATTCTGTTCACGCCCGAGTCAAGCCATCGAAAGGGGTCGCGCAATGACCGGCGCCGGCAAATGGCACCGACGATCATCGACGCAGACTAGATCGCCGCGACATCTGTGACTCGCCCGAGTCATGCCCCTGTCGCGCCCGCGACCAACAAGGTAACGCCCGCGACCTATGCTGGGCAGCGACAATTGACGATCAGCCAGAAGGCTGGCTCGCCCACGACGTTGGGCCGACTCGCCCGCGATCGACGTTAAGCTACGGAACATGTTGCGCGTTGTGCAATTAAAACCTAGGGTTTAGGGGTTGTAATTTCCTTCTTCTATAAATACCCACATGTATTCAGCACTTTTATCAAGTAGCCTAGGTAGTTTAGGAGTAGAATTAGGTTAAATTAGATTTAATTGCTTTCTTTAATTGCATTCTTTAATTGTTCTTCAAGTTCTAAATTGTTCGTCAAGCTTTCTTTGATTTCTTGCATTTGTATTCAAACTTTCTCAAGCTTTCTCAACTCAAGCAAAGTTTCCATTGAAGTGTTTTACAAGCTCTCTCTCTCTCTCTCTCTCTCTCTCTCTCTCTCTCTCTCTACTTCACTCTAATCTCTATTGATGTCTTGATTTCAAAGCTTTCTAGGGTTAATCTCACCACAAATCCACTTTTAGTGGGGAGGAAGGTCAAGGGTTACCAATTCTACTTCCTAGTGAGAATTTGGGGAATCCTTGGTAATCCAATCCACAATTTCTTGTTTGTTCGGGGGAAATTCAAGTGTAGATTGAAGATTAGAAGATTTTGGTCATCAAAGGTATAATTTCTTGTCTCTAATTTCATTGTTATTTCTAGTTTTCATTCATTCCTTTAATTGTTTTATTTGATTTCATGCTCTTAATTGCTTTCTGTGATTCATGCCTAGGTTAGATTTAATTGCTTTCCTTTACAATATTTACTGCTTTCCTCATTGAGAAAACCCTTTACACAAACCGATTTCCTAAATCAAGCCTAAACACCCATCCCTGTGGACCGACAACCTTATAAAACCACTAAAACTTACAACCGAACAATGGCGTCGTTGCTGGGGATGGCGTTATTTGGTAGATTAGGTTATTGGTTTGTGTGTATATAGTTTATTGATTTCTCGATTATGCTAGAAAAATGTAGCACAAAAAAAACTGAATATCGAAAAAAAGAGAAAAAAAAATAGAAAATAGAAAAATAGAAAAAAAGAGTATGGATAGTCTCCAATTCCCCCAATTTGAGCTTGAAATATTTTGGAGGTATTTTGCTAGATTACATGATTACCGTGCTCAATGTGAATTATAGGGTGTCTTTTATGGTACATTAGATCTTTTGGGAATTGTGAATGAGGGTATGATTTATGAGACCCGAAACCTTTTAGATTATTACGGGTTTTCTAGTTAGGTGAAGAAAAAACATGGGAGTTACTTGAATGGTTGTCTAGGGATTCCTATGAATTTAAGCAACAAAGTGTTAGTCCTAGCTTCCAACCTCCTTATGCACCACCCTTCGGGATCGAAATTGTACAATCATGTGAATACCCCCGTGTATGTTGATGATCAGTCTTATAGTGGGGATTATGTGGAAAATTGTTATGATCTTTCCCAATGTGCCGATGTTGAGTCTCATTCCATGTGCTTCTTGTGTGATTCGTCGTGCCATAGTGCTAATTCTTGTTTGAAAGCTAAAATGGCTTCCTTTAATGCGGAAGGGGAAAAATATGTGCGAACATGAATGAGTGCATACGTGCATTGTTTCCTGAATTGAACTATAGGGTAGAAACTCCTTCTTCACAAATGGTTGATTTGAATGTTGAAGTATATCATTCATCGTCTTTTAGTCCTGAAATGCATGTTGATTCTTCTGTGTATGATGAGGATGATGACTATTATAACCGACCATGCCTTGGACTACTTAGTGATTCCTTAGCTCTAGCCCCACCTAGTGAGCACAAGGAACAAGATGATTATGTGTGTGATGATGTAGAAGTTGATGAAAACGTGCTTGATGATGAACCATTGTCCACACCATTGTCCATGCCTGTATGTGAATAAAAGGTTGAGTTTATTGAATGTCATGATGCTTGTGATGTAATTGAGCATGATCTTGTTGAGAGTGAAATTGAATCTTTTGTGATTGAATGTGTGCTTGATGCCGAATTGTTCACTTTCATTGGGGATCATTGCATTAGTGAGGCATTAGCTACCCTTGCATGTGAATCATTTGATGTGCATTCTTGTGATGATGAGTTTAATTCTTTGGGAAATGATCGTGATTGTTTGAACTTGGTCGTTGACGATGATTCTTTTGATGATGACATGCTTTATGAGTTATTCACGATGAGTTATGACCCGGAGCCTTCCACTTTCACTTTTGACATTGTTTTGAATGATGCACCTTTGTCTTTTGATGTTGATAGTTCTTCTAGTGAGTCTGATATTGATGAAGATGAAGATGTGCCTGTCTGTGATGTTGGGAGTGTTATGATGTGGTCTAACCTTGCTTTTTCCTTATCACCCATTAACCATTATGATGATTATTTGGATGAAAGTTGTGATTTGGAAATTGTGTTTGATGATAATTGCATAGATATTGGGTGTGAATCATTGTTGGCATCCAAGTATTCGCATGAGCATGTTCTAAACTGTGTTGTATTGTTCCCTCCTGTTGATTTGTATACCCAATTTCCATTTACGAGTCAATGGGAGGATCCATTTTTCATGTCTCACTTCACCGTGCCTAGGAAAGTCTTGTATATTCAAGCACATCATTTCTATGACTTTTCTAAGGCATTTGATACATCGTTAAGGGCACTAATGTTTGTTTATGTGCCATTGCGAGTGTGCTCATACCTACACCACTCTGAGATGCATGAGAGGATGCATGATTTGTTACTCTGGGCGTTGAATGGTTCTGACATGGTGCCCAATATCTTGAGGTGAGAAGGAGTGAATTTCTTGATAAGATGCCTTCGAGGTAATATCCTTCCTAACCTTTTATGTATAATTAGTGAGTCGGTTTTCTTTTCTTCTTTTATTTTCCTTTTGTGCCTTTTTCTTTTATTTTGGGGTGCTTGCTTACCTACTTCTGTTTTTCCATTTAAGGACACGACAACCTCTTTGTGTTGGATTGGGAGGGTAGTGTGCATTCCAGTCTTTAGAATCCAAGAGAAGAAAAAAAAAAGTGAGAGTCGTTTTGTAAATATTTTAGTTTGTTTTCTTAGTTCTTTAGTCCTTAGTGTCTTGTATAGTTTGTTTTTCTTTTTGATCTTGCATGTGAACCATTACACATAGTATGCTTTTCTTGTTTATTCCTAACCTATTGTGTGATGTTCTTTGGATCGTGGATTGGTTATACTTTGATTGAAGATCTTGAGGTAACTCCTTTCCACACTCTCTTTATGTGTATATATCTTTGATCCATGTTGCATGCTTGATTTTTCTTTTTGGGTGGCGAACCCCTTGAGTGTGAATGTTGGGATATCTTGTTGTTGGAGCCGTGTGGGCTCGGGTCGCCACCATTTTTGTTTGTTATGTGTTTGTTTGTGTGTTTTTAGGTTTTCTACCTTACTTGAGATACCCTTCTCACGATGGAGACATTGTGATGTCTTGTGTTGGAGTGGGGGTGTTATTTTCCATTTGTCATGGTTAGATCACCTAGTTTTTGAGCCTTTTGTTTTCGTTTTTCGTAGTTTGTGTCTAAAAGTTTGAAAATGTTTTTGCAAAAAAGGAGAAAAATGGGAGTGAAAAACCTTAAAAGTTTTCGTTTTTCGTTTTGTTTGGTTTTTGCTTCGTTTCTTGGATAGTGTTGTCATTGTTGGGAAGTTGTTCTTAATCTTCTTCAAAAGAAACCGGTTTGAGCATTTTTGACCTTATCTTGGGCGATTGTCATGACTTACCTAATTAGATTCCCTTCATTGAGTGTCTAGCGAGATCCCTGATTCTTTTCACGTTCTGGTTGAAACTAGGAGACCCAGGGTATTCACATTTGAGCTTGTTTTCTAAAAAGAAGGAAAGAAAGATAAAAAGAAGAAAAATGCAAAAGAAAAAGAAAAAGAAGTTATTTCTCTAATAAATGAATTAATTGGTTCGTGTTGGTCGAACGATATTAACTAACATAAAGTTAGTTGACCTACATGGGACTGGTATTAGCGGTACGGCGCTAATGCCCCTTAAACCTCCTTCTATATCGTTCGCGACGAAGAGCTGTAAGGAAAAGCCTATGTTGGCAGGGTAAACCCCGTTTATGGGTCGTTCAACTCCCGAAAAGCTAACCTGACTATAATTAAGCTAAACTGAAAATGTTGGAAATCCCAACCCAAAAAGAAAGGAAGTTAAGCGCTAATAAAGTGAGGGGCCTTCCCTTGCATCACCTGCGGCCCTCACCTAACCAAGGGCGACCAAATGCGGGGGAGGACATCTCTTTGCTAATTTTGTTCGTTTCTAAATGAGCTTGGATGTGAGTTTTGGAGTCAATCGGAATCAGTTAGAACCCACTAAGCACTACGCACATGGGATTTAGCTTTACATGAGGTGTCGGGGATCGAAAACCTTTAAGATTGGCAGTTGCTTGAGTTAGGTGTATTGGAGATGCTCATAACGGTTCCTTTTGGAGGATTAATATCGTTTTTCTTGATTGCGATAGCGTGATTCTTGAAACAAGCAGCTTTTCTTTTCTTTCTTTTCAAACTTGTTTTGTTTTTCACTTTCCCTCTCTCCTTTTCTTGGGCTTTTGTGGGTATAGTTGCTATAAACCGTCACGAGACCTACCTCGTCCACCCGAGCTACTGGGGGGTTTAAAGGGATTGATGCATGTGCTAAATGCTTCCGCGATTCCTGCGAAAGTGAGTTAGGGTTTTTAGTTTCTTTTTTTAGTCCTTTTCTATGTTTTTAGTTTGCTCGGGGGGAGCAAACCCTTGTGTTGGAGTGTTGTTCGGTCTCGTTTCGAGCCGAATTTTATCTTTTTTATAGGATGTTTGTGTTTATTTTAACCCTTTTCTATATATTAGATGTAATGATTTGGTGTTTTGTAGGAAAATAAGGAGTTAGAAGAAGTTTGGGCTTAATTGAGGGTTTTTAGGGAATCCCGAGCGATTTCCCGAGTCAACCCAAGTCAACCCGAGTCGATAACTGAGGAGGACCTGAACCGAGAATTCATTTCCAGTTTGGCGCAAAACAGGGGGAATGGAACAGACTCAAGTCACGCCCGAGTCACGTTGCTCACGCCCGAGTCAAGCCACTGACCAAGGGGTCGCGCCCGCGACCTATGCTGGGCAGCGACAATTAACAATCAGCCAGATGCTAGACTCGCCCGCGACTTCTATGACTCGCCCGAGTCATGCCCCTGTCGCGCCCGTGACCAACAGGGTAACGCCCGCGACCTATGCTGGGCAGTGACAGTTAACGATCAGCCAGAAGGCCGACTCGCCTGCGACGTTGGGCCGACTCGCTCACGACCGATGCAGAGCTACGAAACCTGCTGCGCGTTGTGCGATTAAAACCTAGGGTTTAGGGGTTGTAATTTCCTTCTTCTATAAATACCAACTTGTATTCATCATTTTTAACAAGTAACCTAGGTAGTTTAGGAGTAGAATTAGGTTAGATTAGATTTAATTGCTTTCTTTAATTGTTCTTCAAGTTTTAAATTGTTTTTCAAGCTTTCTTTGATTTCTTGCATTTGTATTCAATCTTTCTCAATTCAAGCAAAGTTTCCATTGAAGTGTTTTACAAGCTTTCTCTCTTTCTCTTTCTCTCCTTCTCTCTAATCTCCATTGATGTCTTGATTTCAAAGCTTTCTAGGGTTAATCTCACAACAAATCCACTTTTGATGGGGAGGAGGGTCAAGAGTTACCAATTCTACTTCCTAGTGAGAATTTGGGGAATCCTTGGTAATCCAATCCACAATTTCTTGTTTGTTAAGGGGAAATTCAAGTGTAGATTGAAGATTAGAAGATTTTGTTCATCAAAGGTATAATTTTTTGTCTCTAATTTCATTGTTATTTCTAGTTTTCATTCATTCCTTTAATTGCTTTATTTGATTTCATGCTCTTAATTGCTTTCTTTGATTCATGCCTCGGTTAGATTTAATTGCTTTCCTTTATATTATTTACTGCTTTCCGCATTGAGAAAACCCTTTACACAAACCGATTTTCTAAATCAAGCCTAAACACCCATCCTTGTGGACCAACAACCTTAACTTATAAAACCACTAAAAATTACAACCGAACAGGAACCCATCTCTCTTGAGGGTTTGGCTAACCATCTCAGTATTGAGGAGGAATTGAGAATGCAGGATGACACCAAGGAGAATCCCTCCAAGGTTCATGTGGTTCAAGAGAACTCGAAGGGAACAAAGAACAAGAATAAGTTTGAGAACAAAAGCAACAAGAAACCAAAAATGGTTTGTTGGGAATACGGCAAGTCGGGTCACCCTAAGAGGGAACGTCCGGTTTGGACGAAAAAGCGCGGGCCTACGAACAACAACACTAAGAATCATGGTGGTAAGAAGGAGTCCAATGGACTCTTCGTAGCCATGATAAAAGACAAAATTAATGTTGTTTCTAGTGACGATATTTGGTGGGTTGATTCGGGTGTGGCAAGGCACGTGTGCATCGAGCATTCTGTCTTCAAAACTATCCAACTCGCCGAAGAGGGGAGGAAGCTCTTTATGGGCAATAACTCCCCGGTTAAGGTGGAAGGGATAGGACAAGTTGAACTTGTATTTACTTCCAGAAAGACATTGCTCTTAAATAATGTGTATTTGGCTCCGGAAATATGTAAGAATCTTGTTTCAGATTTCCTTCTAAGTAAGTATGGGTTTAAACAAGTGTATGAAGGGGACAATTATGTTTTGTCTATGGGAGGGGTCTTTGTAGGTAAGGCTATGCATATGGTGATATATTCAAGCTAAACGCTACAAGTGGCAATAAGACTAATGTTCCCGTTTACTTGCTTGGTTCTTGTTTAAATTCTTCTCTATGGCATTTGAGACTTGGACATGTTAATTACAATAAACTAAAGTACATGTCTAATCTTGATTTAATTCCAACTATGGATGAAAAGATAGAGAAGTGTAGAACATGAATGTTAACTAAGATCACCAAAAGTTCCTTTCCAAGTATTATGAGAAATTCTAAATTGCTTGAATTGATTCATAGTTATTTAGGAGATTTCCATAGCACTCCTTCTATAGGAGGTAAGAGATACTATGTGACTTTCATTGATGATTTTTCTAAGTATTGCCAAGTATTTCTTTTGCATTCAAAAGATGAAACTTTACACAAGTTTAAAATATACAAAGCTAAAAGTGAGTTACATTGTGAGTGGAAAATAAAAAGATTAAGATCCGATAAGAGTGGTGAATATTATGATCCAAATTATTTCAAGGTTGTGGTGTGGTGCATGAGACAACAACACCTTACACACCTCAACAAAATGGTGTGGCCGAAAGGAAAAATAGGACTCTAAAAGAAATGGTTAATGCCATGTTATCTTACTCCAGTTTAAGTGAAGGATTTTGGGGTGAAGCCTTATTAACGGCTTGTTATGTATAAAATAGAGTTTCTCTCAAAGGGAACCCTAAAACCCCATATGAACTTTGGAACAAAAGAAAGCCAACTCTAAAGCACTTTAGAGTATAGGGGTGTCAAGCCATTGTAAGGGTCCTAGAACCAAAGAAAAGAAAATTGGGTGAAAGAGGAACTGAGTGCATCTTTATAGGCTATGTCTTTGAAAGCAAAGCCTATAGGTTTATGGTTATCGAATCAAATGACTACATAACGGTGAACACCGTAATAGAGTCAATAAATGCAATATTTGATGAGACTCGATTATCTTCAATTCCTAGACCCAAGGATGTCATTCATGACATGATTCCAAAGGATGCTATTCAAGAAACTCAACAAGATGTTCAGGAAATAAGGAGGAGTAAGAGGACAAGGAAATCCAAGGACTATGGCTCAGATTTCTTTGTCTATTTAGTAGAGGGAAACAGGAGCTCTATTGAGTATGAGACTCCATACATCTACAATGTAGATGAGGATCCTAAATCTTTCAAAGAGGCATGGAGTCACAAGATGCTTCTTTTTGGAAGGAAGCGGTGCAAGATGATATAGACTCCATTAAAGAAAATAATGTTTGGGTTTTAGTAGACTTACGACCGGGATGTAAACCATTTACATCAAAATGGATCTTTAAGCGCAAAAAGAAAGTAGATGGTACCATAGAAAGGTTAAAATCCCGGTTAGTAGTAAGGGGCTTTACCTAAAGATATGGTATCGATTACTTTGATATTTATGCACCCGTGGCTAGGATTGCAACTATAAGAGTACTTATAGCTTTAGCCACAATCCATAAACTAGTAATCCATCAAATGGACGTCAAGACGACATTCTTAAATGAAGAATAGAAGAGGAGGTGTATATGGAACAACCCGAGGGGTTTGTTGAAAAGGGTCATGAGAAGAAAGTATGTAAACTTATAAAATCTTTGTATGGTCTAAAGCAAGCACCTAAGCAATGACATCACAAATTTGATGAAGTAGTGCTTGGATTTGGCTTTAAAATCAATGAGTCGGATAAGTGTGTCTATTCTAAATTTGAGAATGGAAAGGGGTGATCATATGTCTATATTTTGATGACATGTTGATATTTGGTACCGACATGGAACAAGTTGAGAAAACTAAAAGCTTTCTATCCGCTAAGTTCTCTATGAAGGACTTGGGAGAGGCGGATGTGATACTTGGTATCAAGATCATTAGAAATAATGATGAAATAAGTCTAACACAATCACACTATGCTCTTTGTTCCCTCGACAAAGCATTCCATCTTTGTTGCCTATGCTCGCTCTAACGCGTGTTTCATCAATCACTTAAACACTGTTAGAAAATATGCATTCTTCACCTAACATAAGTTGTGAAATTAATAAAATAAAATTATAAATGAGTACCTTAAAATATGGGTGATAAAATGAACTAGTATTTGTTTGGACTTTGGAGCAGTGCTATGGCAAATCCCTATTATGATAATGTGTATCTCCAACAATATTTATATAAATCATTAAATTAAGCACCAACCTAATAAAAAAGCAATAAAATTAATAAAAATGCATCTATACTAGCCATAAATATTCATTAAAAGAAATAAAGAGATGATTTGGAACTAAGTTACTTGAAAATTGACAACTTAGACATGAAGAAGAAGAAAGAAGAAGAAGAAGAAGAAGAAGAAGAAGAAGAAGATGATGATGACGACGACGACGACGATGGAGAAGACATTTAGAAAGGGATTAAAACCCTAAAAATAGTTTCCATTGTTTATATAGATAATATTTTGGATGTAATGAAATAAATAATAGGAGAAATTGAAAATGAAGAGATAAGGGCATTGGCAGAGCAAGTTGCCACCCTTGAGGGAAAGGTGTTAAAATCCTTGGGAAGATCCAACCTTGAGAATAGTGTAACGACTCAAGAGAATTGTTGATGAAAATAATGGATATGAGTGGCTCAATGATCTCCTTGAACGAAGGAATAATGCTGGATGTGGCAGCCTTGATCTCCACTCTATTCAAATCGAGGAAAGTGACAATTTCATACAGGCGAAAGAGGCTGGAGAGCTCAAAATTGAAACTCAGAAAATATAAGAGTTCAACTCAGAAGACATCCAGGAAAAGGTGCAAGCTCGAGGAGTCATTATGGGGGATGAAATAGGTTCAAGCTGGTAGACGATTTCGAGGAGACCAGTCAATCAATAGAAGAGGAAATCATCATAAGCAAGGATGAAAGAAGTGCAAGCAAAAGAAAATGAAAGAAGAGCAAAAGGAACGTTAGGAAGCGACATTAATCATATGAGGATCAGGGTGTGGAATGTTCGGGGCATTGGCGCAACAGGCAAAAAGAAGTACATCGGAGACATAATGCAGAAGGAGCAACTAACTATAATGGGAATTGCGGAGTCAAAACATGCATCCTTTGATCACAAAGATATCAAAAGGTGCTGGGGGGAATGGTGATATTGGATGGGTGCATATTCAGGCGCAAGGAAGGACTGGTAGGAAAGGGCAGCTTGGAGATAAGGAAGACTTATGCCCCTTCTGTCGGCATCAGGGGAAGACATTGATCATCTCTTCATCTAGTGTGGCTTTGCTAGGAGTGCTTGGCATGATTTGGCACTTAGCCTGGGACAGCGTACAATGCAAGGTGACTCGTTCAAGCTTTGGTTTAAGCAATGGATTAAAACAAGGAGCTCAAACAGGGTTAGGAAGAAGATCTGGATTGTTAGTAGCTTTGCTGCTATCTGGACATTATGGAAGCATAGGAATGAAGTTGTCTTTGACAAGAAGAGTCCGTATCTGATTGTGGTGAGTGATTCTATCAAGAGATGGGTAATAATGTGGGCATCCGTTTGGAAGGGGCATATACCATATTCTGGATAACGATTGGTGAGGAATTTCAATCAAATTCCCAGAATTTTCAGCTGAGACAGAGAATGGAAGTTTTTGCAGTGGTTATGGAGGGTGGGAGAATCGCAGAAAGTGGCAGTGCGTAAAGGAAGATGTAGGGTTCTGTTCGTTTGGTTGAGGTTGTAATGCAATTGTCTTTTTTCTTCCAGTATTTGCAATTGATTCTAGCCTAGTGTTAGAATCTGAATTGGCTGGACTGGCTTGTAATTGGCTCCTGCCTATGACACTTTTCTGGTTGAATGAAATAAGTGGGCTGCTGCCTTTAACTTTTTTTTTTTAAAAAAGGTAAAATTGAAGGGAATAAAAAAAATAAATAAATAAATTGGAGGGAATCTTCACATGAAAATTGATACTTAGGAGGGAGAGTGTAAATGTTGATATTCGGAAGGAAATAAAAAGTTAGTGTTATCTATTTTTTAAAATAATTATATTGTTAATTATTGAAAATTCATAATATAGCTAACTATATTAACAAAAGAATATAACTATAACCAGTAAAAGTCCATAATATAACTAATTATATTTCCAATAAAAGAATACATTGTTAATAAAATTCGTAACATATTCTAAAGAAAGAAAATAAAAGAATAGTGCCATTTTTTCTAAATCGGATCATAATGTAACTAATTATATTGTTAATTATTATTTCTTACATGGAGGCAATACCCATGTAGACAGGGATGTTTTGGAAGAATTAACACTAATAACAATTTCGACTTAAACATTTGTGTTACATATATAGGTTTCTCTGCCCATTTTTAAGGTGACAAATATACAAGGACGAGAGAGTATCATTTTATTATTGGCCAAAATTTCACTTAACAACAATGAAATTTTTAATTTTTTTTTTTAAAATTCCATTCCACCAACTTTTTTTTTTTTATGGAAATTCAGCATTTTATTGGGTTAAGGTTGACTGAACACTACGAACTAGGAATTGTATCGGCAAGGTTCTTCCTATCCGATCTTTTCACATGGGTGAAGCCACCTTTGAGTTAAGGTGGGTCATCTGACCCACTGATTTTTCGAAGGGAAAAAAACAATTTAGAGCTATTTGGCAAATTTAAAATAATAGCAGTGATTGTATAATAGGATGGTTTGTTCCTTAATCTCCTTTAGCGAATACCGTCAAGTTAGGGGTTTGATGGTTGAAGTTAGCACTTCAACTTAGTTTTTCTTTTTTCCATGTGTTTTACTCTCTTTGTCCCTTATTATTTGTCTACTTAATTAACTTTTTTCATCTCTCTTTATTTGTTGCATTTACATTTCCATAAACAAATTTACTATTTTACCTTTAATAAACAACTCTTTGATCAATAACTTTTGGCCACAAATAATCCGTACTGAGGGGCTTGTGACTGGAAATAATTCAAAGTGACTTTTCGGCCTCTGACAGTCTATATTTTTTTTAACTATTTTCTCATTGTAAAACCCTGAAAAATCCAAAGGTGTTCTACTCGATTCAAAAAAAGAAGATCGGCTCTACTGCTCACTCTCGCCTTGACGTCGTTAATAAATTAGGTTGACTTCGTTAATTGATAAATGTTCGTTTGTGATTATTTTTTTGCTAACAATTGAGCTCGTAGGATCGTTGAGGGACTAACCAGGGTATATCGGTAATTTCATGGGTTATTATTATTATTATTACTCTTATTATTATTAATATTAATAATATTATTATTAGTATTACTATTAGTGTTATTGTGATTATTATAATTGTTATATGTATAATTATGTGAATATTATTGTGAAATCCCGTCTTAAAAAAAAAAAGGGTTTTATTTATTTAGTTATTTATTTTAGCCTCCTTACAATTTTAGGCGGAGTCTAACTCTAAACCCTAAACCTAGACTCTCCTATTTATATATTTATACTCCCTCATTGAACAATTTTATTTGCGTTAATTAGAGCGGCACATTAGAAACCCTAATGGTTAAGGTTAATAATCGTCTTCCCTCTCTTGTTTATGATTAATACTCCTAGACTAGTCATAGTTGGGTCTTAGTCATTCTTGGTCGTCTATCCCAACCAAATAATTTTACCTTGGTTAGATATGAGTTATCATATTACTTTGCATAATCCATAAAGTACCATACCGTGTTTTCAATAATGATAGTGGAGATATTCATTAGTTCTGCCATGGTGATAATTGACCAAGGTTTATAGTAATTTTGGGAATCAATTTGTAAAGTAAAAGATGATGATGATGATGACATGGCGATGAGAAAAAGAATTAAGTCATGAACATGCTAGTGATTTTAGTGCGCCTGTGATGATTCAATTAATATGTTGTGATGAGGATTGTTATAAATATAGTGTTTCAAGATGGAGGCTGTGATGGATTAATTAGGAAAAGCTTGTATTTTTCTTCCCTTTCCTTCGACTTATTTTGAGGCTTTGCAATCAGTTAAGTATTTAATATATGGTCCTCGTACTATTATCTTAGTTTTACTATATACTGTCATGCTGATAGTGAGTTTTTGGCCTAAAACCTAGATATTATAACTCCATGTCGATTGTCCTGGAATATTGTGACTAGAGTGTGTTTATATGCTAATTATTAGTTTCCGGATTAATTATAGGTGATCCTATTTTATTGAAGTATATCATCGGATTTTTGCGGTTTCAGGTAAGTGGTGTGATACTCCTTTAGTCCTTTTTCGTGCCAAAATATTATTTTGTAACCTCCTATTTTCCGTAAGTTAATTTCTGTTAAATCGGGTTGGCATGCTATTATTTAAGTATATTATATTTGGTTATATTTATGTCCGAAAGATTTGATTGACTCCATATTGACTTATATGTTTACGAAGTGAGCCTTTTGATGTCGATTTTATAAGTCACGTTCGTATTTTTGCACATATTTTATATTGGAACCCTTGGTAGTAATTTTAATTGCAAGTATATTACTATTAAGTTGTTTCCGTACTGATTTATGTATTTACAAAGTACCCCTTTTTACATGAATTTTATAAGTTCATTTGTATTTTGCCATTTATACACCAAGTGAGTTTTTTGTAATAATTTGACTTATGTATTTGCAAAGTAACCGTCTCGAGTTATAATTTTGGTATTTGAATTATTTTGAAACTTTCGTAGTATAAGTGACTTTGTGCTTCTAATTTATTGTTATTTGGAATTTCTTGACCAGGTACAGTTTGTACGTTTCGATACTCAAGTTACTGGTTTTGTTTTTGGGTATGTCTTCTGCCTTAGCCAGTGAAGGTATGCGCTGGACCTGTCGATCGACTTGTATGTGCGCTTTTGTGTGTTTCGATATGTGTATCCGTGTTCCGTTGGGCCCAATTCTTTGTTGCCCCGCCACTGGGTCAATAGTGGTTTTCGTTGCCCTGCCACTAGTTCAATAGTGGTTTCTGTTGCCCATGCCACTGGGCTAGTAGTGGCCTTAGCCCCAAATTGTGTTTTGTGATTCTTATTTTTAAATTTTGATTTATTGTATCATTCTGTTAGTAAATCATTTGGTGAGTATTATTGTATGTTTTGAAGTTTTGGGATAATTTATAAAACCCAATCATATTTTGTTATGTAAATTATTTATTTAACTCTGACCCAGTCGATGTTTTACCCGCATGCCTAACCCAGCTAAGGGGGTGTTACGCTACTTACTGGGCTTTCGAGCTCATCCTTTCATCTTCCTATTTTTTCAGGTTATGATTCTTCGCTTCTTGGTAGTGTTCGGATTCTTTAAGGTATCAGAGTTTAGCAGTGAAGCGTAGTGGGCTAAGAGGTTGCGTGGGATAAGGTTTATGTTATTTTAGTTGCTTTGTGAGTTAGAGGATTTCAATATCTTTTGTTGTGATATCCGCTGTGTAATTAAGTATCCTCCCTAGTTGACTATTCAATAAAGTACTCCTTTCCAAGTTAAGTATGTTCGTACATTGGGTTTGTTTCCGCCTTTTGAGCCTTGCATGCTTGTGGGACCGAGTCCGACAGGTGTGCGGCGTCTGTCATTCCCTGGGTTCGGGGCGTGACAGATTAAGTGGTATCAGAGCTCTAGGTTCTTGAAATCCTATTAAGTGTGAGTGTTGTTTAATAAATACCTCGTGGAATAAAAATCTGTGTGACTGTGTTGTGTGGAGTAGGAGCCTGATGTTAGGGAGTTGGGTTAGCAAAACTCCTATCGTGGTTTGGTAATTGTTTTGGTTTATGGAGAAAGTCTTTTGGGAGTATAAGTCCTTCGGTAAGCTAAGCTTCGTTTGTGTTTAGTAATTCCCGCCAAGGTAAATTTGGAAAATTCCTATCAGACGCAAGTATTGTTGAGCAATTATTTTTGTGGATAAAATTGCTTATGTGGACTATTGTTTGGTGTAGAAGCCTTCTATTTGAGATCCAAGTGATAAAAATTTCTTATTGTCTTTGGGTTTGTCTCAGTGAAATACCTTGAGGATTAGAAATTCATGTATAAGTTGCGCATTTGGGTTTAGAAATTACTATTCCTGCCAAGTAAAGTTCGCGAAGTCCTAATAGATGTGATTATCGTTGGAGAAGTTTTGGGAACAAGATTTAGTGTGTATTGTGGTATTGGGTGCAAGTTACAACAGTTAAGGTGCTTAGTTATGAGTTCTATATTAGTTTAAATCTCTTGAAATTTTGATCCCTCCTTAATTGTGTTTCAACTCTGAGGTTCTGTAGATCTAATCACTCTAGCTTCGATCTATATCTGCCTTTTTATACATTTTAGGCTTTTGTTATGTCTATAAGTTAATTGTTTCGATTATATGGATTGAAATGGTTTGGTGGTTTATCAAGTTATATTTGAATAGATTCCTTGGATAAACCAACTTGTTAGATTAATATAAAAGCTAGTTTTTTTTATAATAATTTACAAGTTCTGTAGATCTAATCACTCTAGTTTTTTTTGTAATAATTTTACAAGATTTAGGATTAGGAGTAGTATTAGTGGGGCCTTATTAGATTAATATAAAAGTTTTTCTCCTCTAAAAACTCTAACTCCAAAAATCCTAACCCTACCTCATTCTCTCCCTCTCTTTCCCTTGCTGCAACCGGCGCCCAGCAGCACCGCAGCCCTCCGCCGCACCGCCGTCGACGTGACCGGAAACCACCACCCACAACCACTTTGTCTCTCTCTCTCTCTCTCTCTCTCTCTCTCTCTCTCTCCCTCGATATCTCTTTTTCCTCCTCCGTTCGACTGCCTCTACCGACCACCAACTGACGTCGCGCCACCCAGACACCGTCGCACCACCGCCCTCACCGTCGGAGTCATCGCTGCCTGCCGGAGCCGTCGTCGACACCGCCTAGAACGAGGAAGACAGGCACGTTCGTTGCTGTTGCTGGTTGTGGTTCGATAACCAACTTGCGACCACCGCTACTCGACGCAGTTTGACCACCCCGCCGCCATTGTTGTGCCCTCTCGTCCGACCGCCGCCTCTTGACTCGCCGAAAACCGCCCAGACTTGCCCTAGCACCACCCCTTGTGTAAACCTTAATTCAAATTTTATCTTTTTCCTTACTATTGTATTAGTTTCTTATTAATTGTATGTATTTACATGTAAATTTGATTAATTATGCGTAAATATCATGTGTATATTCTGGTTATACTTAAGTTTGGTCCTTCTTGTTTTAATTTCTTTAGATTCTAATTTTGTTTATCTTTGATTGTTATTATTGTTAATCCTTGTAAAGTAATTTAAATTGTAAACTTATCAAAGTAGATTTCTTGATTGCTAGTTTAAGTGTTTATGTGATTCTTGGTACCCACTCATATGTTCTTTTAATTCAATTCTTGTTGCTAATATGCGTTTTAGTTGGGGTGTATTATGTAAATCATGTTTAGGGTTCTAGATAGTACTATTCTTGTATGCATGAATTAGGATGTGTAAGTATCGAGATTAATTCTTGTTCGTTTAGTTAAGTATTATTTATATGTTTTCTTTGATTCTCTTAGGTGTTTAATATTATGTTTAATCATGCTAAATAATTTAGATTGATTAAATTATTAAAGTACAACCCTTGTTTATTAATTTCATGTTCTTGATTAAATCTTGAAAGAAAGAATTAGTTGTGGTGTTCTTGAATCGATCATCCATGTTGTTATTATAGGGTCTTGAAAGAGTATGTTATAGAACCCATGTTTAGGGTGATGTTAGTGTCATTTCATGCATGCTTTTAGGGTTAGAGAAAAGTATTAAAGTTGATTTCATGTTTTACAATTTGATTTTTATGGTAGAAAGTTTGATGTTTGGACCTTGGTTTGATTAGATTAAATACGTTTAACCTTAGTCATTGTTTTAGGCCCAAATTAGGACCTCGGGATCGAATGGTGAAAGTTAGAACCAAAATTACCAACTATATGGGAACCGGGAACGGGACAGTTTTGATAGGGTGTAAAAAATGGGTCACCACGAGAGGTATAGTCGTCCTTTGATCGAACCCTTTGAATTGGAGGTTTCCTCAGATGTTTGATTTCATAGAAATTTTGCGGATCGGACTTTGGAGTTGTATAAGTCGAGTTATAACCCGATTACCAGACCTAGGTCAGATCTGGATAGTTTGGATTGATGACCGTTTTTTAGGACCTTAGAGCGTGTTTTTGGTCTCAAGTTCAACATAAGAGTTTTAGTAGACATCCCGAGGTTTCCGAAAAGTCCAAAACCAGATCCATAGGTGTTCGGTTGTAATTTTTGTGGTTTTATAAGTTAGGGATGTCGGTCCACAGGGATGGGTGTGAGGCTTGATTAAGGTAATCGGTTCGTGTAAATGGGTTTTTCTCAAGTGCGGAAAGCGATAAATTATGTAAAGAAAGCATTTAAATCTAACCTAGACATGATAATAATAAAGAAAGCAATTAAAAGAAAGCAATAAAGAAAGCACTTAAAGATGAAAGCAATTAAAAGGCATGGATGAAGACAATGAATGAACAATGAAATTGGGAACGAGAAATTATATCTTTGATGACTAATCTTCAATAAACCTTCAATCTACACTTGAATTTCCCCCGAACAAACAAGAAATTGTGGTTTGGATTACCAAGAATCCCCCAAATTCTCACTAGTAAGTAGAATTGGAGTTCCTTGACCCTCCTCCTCACTAAAAATGGAGTTGATGTGGCTAACCCTAGAAAGCTTTGAAATCAAGCCAACAATGGAGATTAGAGAGAGAGAGAGAGAGAGGAAGAGAGAGAGAAAGCTTGTAAAACTTTAATGAGAATGCTTGAAAGAAGAGTTTAATAACAATTGCAAGAAAACTTAAAGAAAGCTTGAAGAACAATGGAGAAAACTTGAAGAACAATTAAAAAAAGCAATTAAAGAAAGCAATTAAATCTAATCTACTCCTAAAACTACCTAGGCTAATTGATAATTTAGATTAATACAAGTGGGTATTTATAGAAGAAGGAAAAATACAACCCAAAACCCTAGGACAAATCGCAGCACGCGCGTCTGCAGACAGAGTGGCTCGGGCGAGCCACCCTTTGGCTCGGGCGAGCAAGCGTTCTGGCTGGTGTTTTTGTTGCCCCAGAAGCCTGGCTCGGGCGAGCCAGCAGATGGCTCGGGCGAGCAAGCGTTCTAGGCAGTTTTTCCATGCCGACTTCAAACGCGCATAACTTCTTCATCCGAACTCAGTTTTAGGCCCGTAAGATATCGATGGAAATCTCTCGGTGTGTACTTTAAGCTCCCAAAATTTCAGAGCTATCGGAGTTGTAACGAAGGAGTTATGACCCAAAGGGTGAAGGCACACGTATTTCAAACCTTTAAGTTTGTACCGTTCCCCTGTTTTGCGCCAATCTTGATATGGAATTTCCGACTTCGGTTTCGCCTCGGCTCTCGGCTCGGGTTGACTTGGTTTGACTTGGATCTCGGCTCGGGTTGACTTAGTTTGACTTGGATCTCGGCTCGGGTTGACTTGGTTTGACTCGGGAAATAGCTCGGGATTCCCTAAAAACCTTCAATTAAGCCCAAACTTCTTCTAACTCCTTATTTTCCTACAAAACACCAAATCATTATATCTAAAATATAAATAGGGGTTAAAAAAAGCAAATATACCCTATAAAAGAGAAGAAATTCGGCTCAAAACGAGGCCGAACAATAGGATATCGAGTCACGTTATGACCCTTTTTATGTGAGCGTTGTAATCTGTCTTGTTGATATTAATTATGGGTGAATGTGTTGTTTAGTGAAAAGGTTGATTTGGTTTTATTATGTGATTACTTGGAATGTGTTGGGTAATCTAAAGTGTAAATTCATGAATGATGGGAACCTATAGTGTTACTAGGGGAGGGTTAGATAGAAGGTAGTTAATACTAACTTCGAAGGGCGCATTTTGATTAGAGTAATTATTTCCATTTTAGGCCCGAGCTAGTTCACGTCGTTAGAGAGCTCAAGTGTGTTCGTTATTTGCTGTGAAGTGAAGCCAATCAGGTAATGTCTATGCCCTAATCCCCACTGGGAAGCACTTTAAGTGTTTTATTGTTTTTCTAATTTGTTTTGAGATTTGCATCCCGAAGGGGACTTTATGTTGAAAATGTGACCATCTGTTTTGAATAATTGTTGTGCTTTGATTTATGAGTTGAGAAAGTTAGATGGTCTTTTATAAGTAGTTTTGATACTGCTTTTGATAATCTGGGTTGAGTTTGACTTGAGAGTTATGAGCTGAATTTTTACTAATAATTCAAAGTGAAACATTAAGCGGGTTCGGGCAACGCCCCAAAGACCAGGATTTGGTATCCTGTAGGGGGGTTGTCAAGAGACCAAAGGGTGCCCTGATATAGGACAGATGATGACTATGCCTTTGCTGGGCGGTTATTGTGATGCCTGTGGTAGGCGAACTCTTTGATGCCTGTGGTAGGCGAATACTTTGATGCCTGTGGTAGGCGAACTTTGATGCCTGTGGTAGGCGATGTATCAGTGATTCGGTTGTTCAGTTACTTTAAGGGATGTGGTATCCCGCCCGCATAATAAAATGAATTGGTTGGGTTAAGGAAAACAGTTAGAAGGGTTAAAGGTCTGTGAAAAGGTTTAACTTGTTCCCTCTCCCTTAAATGAATTGAAATGAACTTCAATTGTTTTTAACGATTAGGGGTAGACATTATTGAGATTTCCTCTCATTTTTCAAATGTTTTGTTTTAAGGTAATGAGCTATATGATGGGGACGCGAATTAGTAGTGAGGCTCGGCTCGTTTAGTTTTATTCTTAAGTTGTGTTTCAATTCAGAAAGACTTGAAGTTAATTATGTTTTCTAAGTTTTGAAGTTGTTCAGTTTGTTTTATAGTTGAACGGTTGTTAGTTTCCTTTCTCGCCTTGTATTCCTTCGGTGATACGGCAGTGACGCCCAGTTGAAAAAAAATAAAATGAGACTTCCGCTGAGTTTTCCGTTAACGTTAGTTTGACTTTGACTTTTTCATAATTAAATTTTCGGGGCGTTACACTAGCAGTCCATAATCAATTTCCGGCGCCGGAAAGTTGATGTGGCGACCGGAAATTTCCTTTTTGAAGTATGAATAAACATACTTTTCGGCCGCCACACCAGCTTTCGGTGCCGGAAATTGATTCTGGACTGCTATGAGAAAATAATGAAAAAGTACAGACTGCTAGTGGCCGAAAAGTCACTTTGATTATTTCCAGTTACAAGCCCTTCAGTACGGACTATTTGTGGCCAAAAACCCTAATAACTATGGGCACTTTTGTTGTTTTGATTTATTTCTATCCAAATTTTGTGTTGTGTTTGATTTTTTCACTTGTTGTTCAAAATCACAAATAAAAAATGATGGATAGAGTAACACTTAAGGCAATTTGTACCTTTGCCTTTGTGTTACTATCATTGTGGTGGTCAACACAATGAAAACACAACACCCTAACCACCAGTCCATAAATCGCAAACCCAATTACGACGCTCATCGTCACAATAAACCTTTTATATCCTTAATGCAGGAGTAGAGGATGGTAGCGCCAAGGCAAAAGTGTTCTATATTGGAATAGTATTTCTTTTGATATCGGCCTCTCCTCTTTTTTTCTTAATAACCTTTTTCTCTCCTTTTGACTGCTTCGTTACCTCCATCTCCCTAAGGTTCTCTCTTACTTTTTTGTTGCAGATCCCGTTGTCATTAATTGAAGTTACTGCTCTTGAGCTTGAATCCCCTCTTGTCCCTGAGTTCTTTATCTTGTTTTGCTCATTTTTATCTAGTGTTTTAGATTCAGTTTAACGTAAAATACATCCCAACCCCATTTAAAGTGTACCATTGTAGTGACCAACATGCAATTTATTACACGTGTATAGAGTATGTGTTATAGAATCATTGTTTACTTTTATACACTAGATTGTTCATTTTCGATAATATAATTGTTTACTTATATATGACATGGAGCATATACTCCAAATACACGTAATAGATATTTTTACCAACGCAATGAACACACAACACCTTACCATGCATATCGTTTTAATTTAATTTATATTGACACTCCTATTACCTCTAAACAGAGAGCATGGTCTGATAATTGGCACTTGATTCCGTCAGGTTTCTTTGTTAGGGTTTATAATTTTTATCTATTTGCTTGTTGACATTAAAAATTGAAGAGTTTTATCAACAGTCACACTCACTTGCCGAATTTCGGGACGTAGTTGCCTAATTTTGATATGTTTGGTCACATTATCGTGTCTGGACCCCTTTTGTGCTGAAAAAAAATTAAAAATTCTCTTTTCTGTGTTTGCCGAGGTTCCAATTCTTAGGATTCTGCCTGCTTTTCTCTCGTCAATCATGATCGGGTTTACGAATATGTAAGCATTTTCCGCCCTATTTTATTATCTGCCTGGGATTTGGCTATGGTTTATATCTCCACTGTTTACTTGCGTTTCTGGGTGTTTCTGAATTTTTGGTGACTATAAGGTCTACGTCAATGAAGGGAAAGAAGGCTGAATTAAGTTGGCGTATGATTACAGTAAGCAGTTTGTATGTATGATTCTTTGTGTTCAAAAGAAGGATGTTGATGTTGCATTCTGGGTTTCCTTTGTAGTTGAATTTCGGTATTGTTGCGTAGGTTTGGATTGGCTGAGTGGGTTAGGAATGATTTTTGAATGAGAGTGCTAAAGACAGAGGTTTAAGTATGGAGGAGACGTCATCAAAATCGACAAACAGGACGACTTCAAGGAGCAGTTCTGTTCGATCGAGGCATGATGCTCGGATCATGGTTCAAACCCCCATCGATGCTCAGCTGGCTTCGGATTTTGATGATTCGAAGCATCTTTTTGATTATTCTTCCTCTGTTGATCTCAACTTGTCAGGAAACACAAGCAACATTCCTTCTTCAACTGTGTCATCTTATCTCCAGAAGATCCAAAGGGGTAGCTTGATACAACCTTTTGGTTGTTTGATTGCCATTAACGAGCAGAATTTTACTGTCCTTGGTTTTAGTGAAAATGCGCCTGAAATGTTGGACTTGGCTCCACTAACTGTCCCAAACATTGACAAACAGGAAGCTCTAGCATTTGGAACTGATGTAAGAAGTCTGTTTACATCTTCAAGCGCTTCTGCACTTGAGAAAGTTATTAATTCTCCTGAGTATAATCTCCTTAATCCAGTACTTGTCCATTCTATAAACTCAGGAAAGCCTTTTTATGCTATACTACACAGAATCGATGTGGGATTAGTTATAGATTTGGAGCCAGTGAATCAAACTGATGTGCCTGCAGTTGCTGCCGGAGCTTTCAAATCGTATAAACTTGCTGCCAAGGCCATCTCCCGATTGCAGTCTTTACCAAGTCGTAACATGTCACTTCTCTGTGATGTTCTAGTTAAAGAAGTGACTGAATTGACAGCATATGACAGGGTTATGGTGTATAAGTTCCATGAAGATGAGCACGGTGAAGTGATTTCTGAATATCGGAAGCCTGGCTTGGATCCTTACCTTGGTCTACATTATCCGGCAACTGATATACCTCAAGCTTCAAGATTTCTCTTCTTGAAGAATAGGGTCAGGATGATATGCAACTGTTTGGCTACTCCTGTTAAGGTGATTCAAGATAAGAAATTGGCTCAGCCCTTGAGTCTTGGGGGATCCATTTTGAGAGTACCCCATGGCTGCCATGCGCAGTATATGGCAAACATGGGTTCAATTGCTTCTCTTGTCATGGCTGTGACAATCAATGAGGATGATGATGAGGTTAAGAGTGATCCTTCAACAGGGAAAAGATTGTGGGGCTTGGTTGTTTGCCATCACACAAGCCCCAAGTTCATTTCATTCCCTTTAAGATATGCTTGTGAGTTACTGGTTCAGGTTTTTGGTATACAGATCAATAAGGAAGTTGAATTGGTTGCTCAAATCAGGGAGAGCCATATTTTAAGGATTCAAACTGTTCTCTGTGACATGCTTATGAGAGACTCCCCTGTAGCAATTGTTACCCAATCACCGAACGTGATGGATCTGGTTAAGTGCGATGGAGCTGCACTCTACTACAATGGTCAAGTGTGGCTACTAGGTATTACTCCAACAGAGGAGCAAATTAAGAATCTCACGCTATGGCTCTTGAAATATCATGGTAGTACCAAGGGGTTAAGCACTGACAGCCTCATGGAAGCAGGCTATCCCTGTGCTTCTGACCTCGGAGATGCAGTATGTGGAATGGCTGCAGTTAGAATAAGTTCTAAAGACTTCCTGTTTTGGTTTAGGTCCCACACTGCTAAAGAAGTTAAATGGGGTGGCGCAAAACATGACCCCACAGACAATGATGATGGAAGAAAGATGCATCCCAGATCATCATTTAAGGCATTCCTAGATGTCGTCAAGTGGAGGAGTCAGCCTTGGGAAGACATGGAAATGGATGCCATCCATTCATTACAGCTAATATTAAGAGGTTCCTCAAAAGATACTTCTAGAGAAGATGACAATTCCAAAATGATAGTGAATGTCCCCCGAGGTGATGGTTCTCCTCAATCAGTAGTTGAGCTTCAGACATTCACAAATGAAATGATTCGCCTCATTGAGACTGCTGTTGTCCCCATTTTCAGTGTTGATACATCTGGCATTATAAATGGATGGAATGCCAAAGTGGCCGAATTAGTTGGTTTGCCTATAGAGCGAGCAATTGGCTTATCTTTACTTGATGTAGCTGCTGATGAATCTGCTGATACTGTAAACAGCATGCTCTCGTTGGCTCTACAAGGTAATTTAAGCATCCTATAGTGTTAGCTAATTTGCATTTCATAATACTGTATATCAATCTTACGGTAAGTCCTCAGTATCCGGTATTTATACAAATAGATACTTGGATGCTCCATTTTGGTTTTATTTCTGTCTGAATTACCATAGTGAATCCCCAGTCCTATTTTGAGTATTTTCTGTTGATATCTTGCTTTGTCAACTGTCGCTCATCCCTTTGTTTTCTGTTCATCTTAATGGAAGATGATACTTGTCTGACCTCTGATGCCCCTTGCTCTCTTAAATGTTATATATATATATATAATTTTTCCGTCTTCTTATTTGTTCTTTTGCCCCCAAGTTGAGAAAAGCTTTCTGTATAAGAATCACTCCAGGATTGTAGTGGATGAAAGTGAAACTTCTCACTGTGTTCTTCCCTTCGCGTTCATGGCAGGACGTTGTCTGCGCCTTTCTAATCAACAGGGTAGTAAAGATAGTCTTTCTACCTCAGTTTTTGGGAAAGGAAGCTTCCATCCAAACAATCCCCAATGCTGCCACGACCATCAATTAATTTTTTTAATAGAAAACGGAAGGAAACATTGGCAAGGGGCTGAGGGATACTTTTTTTTTTTTTTTTTTTTTGGTTCGATTGATGCATTTGAATTTCACAATTCTAACATCATATACTTATTATTATTTTTACCCATTTTTCATCATTATGTTTAATTTGATGAAATGTCTTATGGCAGGTGTAGAAGAGAAAGATATTGAGATAAAGTTAAAAACATATGGATCTCTGGAAAAGGAAGATCCAGTTGTTATTGTAGTTAATGCGTGTTGCACTCGGGATACAGATGAAGCTGTTACGGCTGTTTGCTTTGTCGGCCAAGATATTAGCTCTCAGAAAATGATCACGAATAAATATGCTCAATTACAGGGTGATTTTGTAGGAATTATGAGGAACCCATCTGACCTCATTCCTCCAATATTTATGATGGACGACCAGGGCTTTTGCTTGGAGTGGAATGATGCAATGGAAAAACTGTCTGGTTTGAGCAGAGAAGCGGCCATTGGGAGAATGCTTCTCGGAGATGTCTTTTCAGCAGAAAGTAATGGTTGCCGGGTTAAAGATTACGATGCCTTAACTGGGCTCCGGATTTTAGTTAATAAGATTCTTGCTGGTGAGGACGCAGACAAATTGCTGTTTGGCTTCTTTGATCAGCAGAGTAGGTTTATCAACACGCTGCTTTCTGCTAGTGCTCGCACTAATGGTGATGGAAGAATTACTGGGGTTCTGTGTTTTTTGCATGTTCCTAGTCCCGAACTTCAATATGCCATACAGCTGCAGAGGATTTCCCAAGTGGCCGCTGAGAATACTCAAAATAAATTGTCGTACTTTCGCCAACAGATGAGAAATCCGATATCTGGAATGTTATTTATTCGGAAATTAATGGAGTCATCTGATTTAAGCACAGAGCAAAAACAGGCTTTGATGACAAGGTCGTTATGTGAAGATCAGTTGACAAAGATTGTTGAAGATGTTGACTTTCCAAGTATTGAGGAAGGGTAAGAAGTTTCAATAAGTCTTTACTGGTTCATACCTCACCCCCTAACCAAAAAAAAAAGAGGGAAAAAAAGGGTGGAAAGCTCTAGGTGGCTGTCACACTTTGTGAATTTTAAACTTGGCATATATTTTTGTGCTTTCTCGTTTGTGTTTCATACAAATATATATATTTTTTTTACTACGGTTTAGCTGGTTCATGCAGTTATATGGAATTGAACACTGAAGAGTTTAATCTTGGAGAATCACTTAATGCAGTCATGAGTCAAGTAATGTCCTCTAGCCGGGTGCAGGTCATGTGTGATTCACCTGCAGAAGTGCAGTCTACTTATCTTTATGGAGATAATATGAGGCTTCAGCAAGTCCTTTCCGATTTCATGTCAATCGCTATCCGTTTCACACCTATATTTGAAGGTTCCTTGGTCCAACTTATGGTAAATCCTCGGAGAGAGCATCTAGGAACGAAGATGCAGTTTCTTCATGTTGAATTCAGGTATGCATCCGAAGTTATTCTTTGTGAAGTTATTCAGAAAATGTTTCTTTGCTTGGTCAGGGAAAAAACAAGGTTGCATATTGCTTGATTCCTGTTTAGTAGGTTCCATAGTAGGCTGGCTGTCATCGCATCAACTATTGACATTTTGTCTTTCCAAATGAATGGCAATACTGTTAGTTTTGGCTGCAACTGAATGTAAATTTCATTTTTTATCCGTCTTCAGATTGATGTTTCTATGAACTGAACCATTGGGTGAGTTGTTCAAAAGTTGTGTTTTCCACCCTTGCCCTTTTTTTTTTTTCATTTGAAGCTGCACCTGTTTGTGATGTCTGTATTGGTTGAGTTCTGAATCACTTGTGGTGCAGGGTCATTCATCCATCACCGGGGGTCCCTGAAGATCTAATTCGAGAGATGTTCCACCGTAGCCCTGGCATGTCAAGAGAAGGACTGGGTTTGCACATTAGCCACAAGCTCGTCAAGATCATGAATGGCTCTGTACAATATCTCAGGGGAGAAGGAACGTCCTCTTTCATTGTTCTCCTCCAATTTCCATTTGCTAGAGATTTTCATTGCCAAGAGATGAAACCCAATGTGTTACCAGGACAACCATAATGAACCGTCTCATTTTCAATAAGCACCTCACAAATTCTACTTCGGCAAACCTGGCATCAATGGAGGAACATGAACTTTTCTGTCTGCAGTGCTTGGTTGATTTGCTTGATTAGATTTCTTGGGTTAATATTGAGGATCCGCTGCGCTGTTGTCTTTTGGAAACTGCACATGCATGATCAGAATTCAGAATAGGAAGTGGTCATGTTTTTTCTCATGTCATGTATGCGCCTTCTGAGTTCTGATCAAGAGGGCTGCTGGAGCTAGAGCGAATGGTGAGTTTCATAGAAAATTTGCCCTCAGGTGATTGAGGATAGGCAATGTATAAGTCAATTTTCTGATTTGGGTTTTAGGGTCTAAGTCTAAAGCAGCCAGTTGTAATTTCCATTATATAATCATATACATAGTTAAGCTTTATAATTTGGATGTCTCACTGATCTAGTTTTTCTTGGTGGAACCCAAGTCAGGACTCAGGGATTGCTCTAAACACAAGCTCACAGAATGAGTCTAGGTATACACAAGAGCTAGTCTGTGGATGGATACTGCCTGTTTGTTTAAAGGATTTTTAACTTGGATGGATTACCCAATTGACAAGTGGTTCATAAAATATCAAGGCATATTATGAGGTTTCATTTTACTTGCGAACTCTAAAAGGATGAGTTGGTATGAAAAGGAATTTACTAAAACTTAATTATCAGGGTCAGATAATTAAGTTTGGGTTATTGACCATGAAGGATGGCCCAAAATGCAAATTGACCATAATGGACATGAGGTCCTAATTTATGAGAAAGAAGGAGATCTATCATTGCTTACGGAGTTGAATACATTCTCTGCCACATAAGTCTAACTTTTTGTCATTTTTGCCACTTGACTTTTAAGTGATTTAAAAATGTCACTTAACTTTGTACATTTGTTAAAAATGTCATTTGACTTTGCAAATTTGTCAAAAATGCCACAAACCCAGTAAATTAACTCAACTCGATTTTTTTAAGGGTTTTCGGACGTTAATATACTGAATTTTTAGGGTATTGGACAATAATACACTGAACTTTGACTTTGGACGATAATACAGTGTATTTTGGGGGGTGTTGGACAATAATGCACCCGGAACGATTCCGACGGTGGCTGACTCGGTGGCAATCCTATATGGTCGGCTTACCACGTAGGATCGCCACCGAGCCAGTCATCGTCAAAATCCTTTAGGGTGCATTAAATGCAATTTATTAGGTGCTCCCAGAGCACGTGCTCCGGGTTATATTATTGTTCACCAGCATGTATTAGATTGTTCACCATAGCACATGCTCCGGGTGCACGCAATATATATTGTTACATTAATACCCCCTAAAGTACAGTTTATTATTGTCCAAAGTTAAAGTTCAATGTACTATTGTCCAATACCCCAAAAATTCAGTATATTAGCGTTCAAAATTCCTTTTTTTAATTTTCTCTTTTTTTACCTATTATTCCATCCGTTCTTTTTTATCTGTCATTTACGGTTTTTTGTGCCAATTTTTAATCAATAATTTCTAATATAAAACTTTTATAGAAAAATATAATATTATACTTTTTTAATAGTATTTTTTATTACGAATATAATGATATCAATTTTGTATGATGAATAATTATACAAATTAAGATATTAACGGTCAAAGTTTTTTGCCACAATTCCCTAGGCGACAGATAAAACAAAACGGAGGTAGTACACTTCCTGGTCTTTGGGTTAGATAAAATGAAGTTTGGATGGATTGAATTGGATAAGTTATGATACTTTTTTGGGGGAATTGTGTTTTTAGAGAGAACTTTTTTTTGGGGAATTGTGTAATGTTTGGATTGGATTGGAAAGAGTTACCAATCCAAAGAAGATGACCTTAAATGAGTTTTTAAAATGGCAGAAAAATAAAAGGAAAAAAAAGCTTAACAATGGTATTCTAATTATTTCACTCCATAGTTATTAGCCGTACTAATCCTCTTTTCCTGCTTTGCTCTCCCCCTTTTGAAATTCTATTTTTCCACAGCAAATAGAAACAATTTGAATTTACCCTATCTCTCAATCAAATTTCATCCCCACTAAAGAACTTGAATTATGTGCTGGAAGAACTTGTGTGAAGCAGCAAAAATGGGGGATCGAGGAATTGGAGGAAAAATAAAGGGGAATTGGATTGTAGTTGTGGGAATTGGGAACCAAGTAAAACCATTGTTTGTATCAATTTCATTAGTTTTTTTTTTTTTTTTTTGTTGCTGAATTAGATAATGGGAGAAGATGGTGTAAAAGTTGAGTTAAGGATTGTTCTGGAGACGGAGGAAGAAGAAGAAGAAGTAAATGGGCAAGAGGAACAAGGGAGCAATCTGGTTATCATTTGCAGTTAAAAATGTTAGGTTTTGTTACCTTTTCAACATTCCATCCCACGTTTTAAACTAAAAATAAAGGGAAAAATAAAATAAATCAGATTTACAGACAATAGGGGGTAATTTACTGGATTGTGACATGTTTTTAAAGTTTTTTTTTCGATAATTTACTAGTCATAAAAAGGCTAAGGCATCAAAGATGCTACAAGACCGCAACCAACAAGACAAACAACCAAAGAGTTCAGCAAAAACAAAGAACAAAGAGGTGAAGAAACCGCAACACAAGGAACACAACAAAAAACAAGAAACAACTATCTAACAAGATTTTTCTTTTGCTCCAGCAAATCATCTCTGAAGGCCTTAGTCACAGTTTCATGATTATCAGAAGACAATTTCAACGAACACACGAGCTTGGCCGCCCTACGAGCCTCCTCATCCAATTTTTCCAAAGATAAATCCACTGCGTTCGAAGATCTTTCAGCAGGACTATCAACCGCATCTTTACTGCTAGAACTGTAGCTTCGAGAAAGCCTCTTCAAAACTTTACCCCGATTAGGATCACTAGAGCGGATCTTACACGAAGCTCTACTAACCAACCTCCATTTTGGATTCCATAAAAGGTCCACATTCCTTCTTTGTCGGGCCTTGACTTTGAAAGCCTCATGAAAAGTGTCCTCGATACAAAGAGGTGAAGAAACCACTTCATCCACAGCATTGACAGATGAGTCACTAATGGTGCGCACGCTATCGAAAGAAGACATTGTATTAGCATTTAGCACAAGCCTTACCATCGACAATAGGGTCCCTTAAAAGGGCATCTTTATAAGGCAACTTAGAGACCTTAGGAGCAGCCGAAGGAAGAGGATCAGAAATGGTAACTCAACCATCAAACGCAGGAGAATTCACACAATCACCACCATCAGCCTTCACACCAACCTGCTTAACGTTAGGGACCCAAATCCAATTTTCCGAGCCCCTCCTAGAACAAGGAGCGGATCCTTGCTTCTTGCAGAATTTTTAAAGTTAAAGGGTATTTTTGAGCAACTTAAAAGTAGAATGGCAAATGTGACAAAAAGAGAGAGTTAAGTGGTGCATTTAACTCAATGTTGACGTAGACTGTCAGGGTTTTTTTTTTCTTTTTTTTTTTAGTTTCAATAGCTCTGCCCCCTCTCTTTTTTATTTACGCCGAGGATAGCTATAAAGTAAACCATGGTTTACCTTTGAAGACATCCATGGATATCTACAAAGGTGAACCTTGGTTCGCTATATAAGGCATCCAGAGAAGACGTCCATTGCTCATACTTTCTTTCTCTTCGAACCCCCAACTCTCACCCTCATACTCCCTCTTTTTCACTTTCCAAACCACCACCATCCCAACACTATTTACCGAAGGGATCTCAAATGCAGATATATGTGCAACAGCTATAATAACTACACTGACGTTTAAAAGTGGCTGCAACATGGGACCTATTACCATCCCTGGGTTTAGGACAACCATGTCGATACATAGCTCTTTTGCAAATTTGCATGCAACTTCTTCTATAAATACATACACATACAAATATTGAGAAATCTAACTAATAGAGAGGAAAAAGTAGGCAGGTTCTTCTATAAATAACATGGTCATTCAAGAAGCAAATCCTTCTTCTATACTTATACATACATACATACAAATATATACAAATATATACAAATACACACACACACACACACACACACACACACATATATATATAGGGATATTGGATTCTAATAATCCCTACTATCACAAATTGTATGGCAATAATCCCTACTATCATTTTGGATTCTGGTGGTCCAAAAAAAAATAAAATTGTATTGTAGTGGGACAAAATCGAGTGTATACGCTAAATATCATAGATTTTGTGTTGCATTTGATTCAAAAATTTGTATAACACTTTACCACGATTTTTAATGAATTAACAGCATTTCTCTCAATTTTTTTCAATTTTTTTCAATTTTTTATGATTTTTTCAATTTTATTCCTTTTAAAAAATCATAATAATTGCTCGGAATCTCAAAAAAATAATTTAAAAAATGTTTTAGTAACTACACTTCGTTACCTATCTAGGGGTAGGAACCAAAAAAACAAAAACAATATGGGGTAGGCATGGAAAAAATAAAAAGAATGTGTTGATAGATTTGGTACCACTACAATACATTTTTTTTTTTTTTGAACCACCAGAATCCAAAATGATAGTAGGGATTATTGCCATACAATTTGTGATAGTAGGGATTATTAGAATCCAATATCCATATATATATATATATATATATATATATATATATATATATATATATATATATATATATATATATATATATATATAGGAATAGATATAATGAGAAGAGGGAATAGGTGAGCATAGAAGCATAAAGGATCCTAGCCTTTGGTTCCAAGATCAAGGGTAGGGGTAACTTGGGTGTTTAACTTTATTCAAATAACTGATTCTAAAAGATGATTGGCTTATTTTGTTTAATATTGTTTTTTTTAGTCTGGTCACGTGAGATTGGGAGGGGAAAGGTCAATGTTGTTTGCATGCTGAAGGGAGGACAATTATGAGTTCAGTTTCCAAAACACCCAAATTATTCTGCCAAAATTTGAAAAACACAAACAACAGCTCGAGGGACGTCATAACCAAATTGCCAAAGGTGTATTGTCACAGTTTTATGTCGATTATTGTTCATGTCAGGGTCTAACGTTCATCATTTAAATGGTTGATGTTCATTGTTGGATGTTTTTGGGGTGGGATGCGCACTTAGGGTTATGTTATAGACAAAACATTATTGGTTATGCTCGATACATGGGGGTTGGTAAAAAGGTAAGGAAGAACCTAAATTTGTTGTTCATCTCGTGGTACGTTGATGTTTATCCCCATTGGGTTCGTTTGAAAAATCATGGTCATAACAGGAGTAGTTGGTGTTCATTTGGATACACATTGATGATCATTTTCTTTGTGTATAGCTGTTAATCATGACAAACTGGTGTTCATTTCAGTTTGACTTGATGTTCATTTTAGTTTATCGTGATGTTCATTTTTGGGTGCACCCTGATGCTCATTTCAATTTAGCTTCATGATCATTCACAAATTGGGTTATTTTTTTGCACACTTTAATGCTCATTGCATTTAATTTGATGATCGTTTTATTGTATGTAGATGTCCACTTTTCACAAATTGGTCGTGTGTTAGTTGGTGTTCATTTCATGTTTTCAGTTGGGGTTCATTGACAAACTGATGCTCATTTCATGTTTTGTTCATCCTCACAAACAGAACAAATTATGGCATATTCATGTTCATCTGCATCGTTATGGTCGTGTTTTGTTCATGTCATGTTTTGTTCGATTTTAGATAGGATATATGATTATCGTCTAGTTCGGTTTATGTTAGCGTCGTTATGGCCGTGTTTTGTTCATCTCAGTATATGGTGAGTTCATTCATAATATGCTTAATGTTTATACTAGGGTTTAAGTTGAAGCGAACCATGTTTTTGAAGTATTTGATCCCCTCTGTGCATTGATGTTCATTTTGCATTGAACGGATGTTCATTCTAATGTGTGTATGCGAATGACCATTTTGCTGGATGTGTGGTGTGCATATGTTGTGTATGTGTTATCCTCTTTTGTAATGAATGTTCATTTTAGATGGACTAATGTTCATTTATGCTTGTATGAATGATCATTTATGATTTAGAGGTTTTGGGATGTCTACGTTGTTATGTTCATCGCTGTTGTACCACATGTTCATTTGTGATGAATGTATTCATTTGTGATAACTTGTTGGATGAATGTTTTTGATTCATCTGTGCGATTGATGTTTATTTACATTAAATGGATGTTCATTTTGCATTGAATGGATGTTCATTTTTTGTGATGAATGAAATGTTTTGTATGTTTTACCCCCTTTGTATTGTATGTTCATTTTGGATGGACTGGATGTTCATTTATTCGATTTAATGTTGGTTGGTCGTCATAAATCATGTGCGAATGATCATATATGGTTTAGTGGGTTTGGCGTGGCTAAATTGACTATGTTCATCGCCCGTGTACCAGATGTTCATTTATGATCAATAGGATGTTCATTTGTGATTAACTGTTGGTTAGAATGTTGCTTGGATGTCTATGTTCATCGATATATTAATGTCAGTTAGTGATGTACAATGTGCAGAGCGAGCTCAAAGCATTGCAACAGTCATTGAAAAAGCTCATTGATGTACGAGTTGAGATATCGTCCACGATTGGCCGGGTTGGGAAAAAGTACAAGGACGCATCCGGGGTAGACGAACAACCTTGCACCGTTTTGATTTGAAGTTTATTTCTCTTGTTCTCTTTGTATGGAAATTCAAATATTGTGTTTGCCAGCTTTTGGATGCACTGTTTGGAACATTTTATATGCACTGTTTAGAACTTGAAATATTGTGTTCGATAGCTTCTTTATGCACAGATTGGGGGTAATGAAATGAACATCAAGGTGTAGTGGAATGAACATCAAATGAAATACTCAACCATGCATAGTAAACGTCAACTGTTTAGGTTGAACATTAAGTGAACATGAAATGACCATCAAGTGAACATCAAACGATCAATCAAAATTAAATGATCAATACGACCCTAAATGACATTGAACATCTGTGGATAATGAAAATGAACATCAATTTAGCTATAAAATGATCATCTCTTATTCACTTGATGAACATCAATTTGTAATCCACATGAACGTGAAAATGGACATCAAGTCTCACTGGGATGAACATCTATAGATAATGAAAACGAACATAATGTGGCCATATAATGATCATCAAGTGAAAATGAGATGAACATCAGGTCATACCCAAATGAAAATCGAATGAAATCGAAAAAATAACATCAAGGGACAAAGAAATGAACATCAAGTTGTATTAAAATGTACATCAAATGCATTTCTTAACCATGCACAATAAACATGATATGTTTGGATTAGTCAAGTGAAAATGAGATGAACATCAGGTTATACTGGAATGAAAATCGAGTGAAATTGAAAAAATGACATCAAAGGAAAATGAAATGAACATCAAGTTGTACTGGAATGTACATCAAATGCAATACTCAACTATGCACAATAAACTTGAAATGTTTGGATTGGTTAAGTGAAGATGAAATGAACATCAAGTGAACGTCAAATGATCAATTAGTATTAAATGATCAATAGATCCCTAAATGGCATTGTTAATGAAAATGAACATCAAGTGAATATGACATGATCATCAAGTTACACCGGAATGAACATCAACATATAATTAACAGGAACATGAAATAAACATCAAGTCATTGTCTCAATGAGTATTTGTATATAATGAAAATCTAACAAAAATACATCCAACCAAAATGAAACCAAGTGTTTGTTTATATGATAGAAAAAACGCTGGCTCCAAACGTTCAATCATCAATCCAAACCAAAGTCAGTTGATATTCACAAAACTTGAATAGATCATGCATTTGCTTTCTTCTCAGCGGCGACCTATACTGTTGTCTTCGTCATCTTGCCTCTTCCTTTTGTGACTAAAGCAGGGGGGATGAATGTTAACCTTTTTAGGAACAGAAGTTCCAAAATATGTTTCAAAGTCTGAAGACACGTTGCTCAACGACTTTCCTACCCTTAATGCCTCGAGTTTTGAAATGAGAGTGTTTGTTTGATCAATAATCAAGCCCCAGCTTTGCCTCTTCCCCACCGGTAATGTCATTCTGGGATGAACATCTATAAACAATGAAAATGAACATCAATGATCATGTAATGATCATCAAGGGACAATGAAATGAACATCAGTTAAAATGAAATGAACATCAAGTTGTACTGGAATGAACATCAAACGACATACTCAACCATGCACAGTAAACGTCAACTGTTTGGATTGAACATTAAGTGAACATGAAATAAACATCAAGTGAACATCAAACGATCAATCAGTATTAAATGATCAATATGACCCTGAATGTCATTGTACATCTGTGGATAACGAAAATGAACATCAAGTGACATCTCATTTTCACTTGATGAACATCATATTTTCACCATGAACATCCAATATGTTGAACATGACACAATCCCCAAAGAGACTCCTGAACTTCAATGTGCCAAACATCAACATTCGCTCGTCATCTTTGAACATCTGCTAAATAGCCTTGTTCAAGCCCATGATCATCATCTTTACTACTAACTTCCAAGCCCACCAATGGTCATCTTAATCCAGTTCAAAGACGCATCATAAGACACCTATACTTTCAAATAAACTAAACCCTATATGATCATTCAAACATAATTTATGACGTTCAACCAACATTAGACCAAAAAAAAGGAATATCCAATCCATCTAAAATGAACATCTAGTACAAAGTGGGTAAGACATACAAAAACGTCCCCATTCACCATTAAAAAAACAAAAGAACATCCGTTCAATGCAAAATGAACATCTAGTACACACCATACATCCAGGGAAATAAACATCAATCGCACAGATGAATCAAAGACATTCATCCAACAAGTTATCACAAATGAATTTCTCATTCATCACAAATGAACATGAGGTACAACGGTGATGAACATAACAAGGTAGACATGCCAAAACCTCTAAATCATAAATGATCATTCATACAAGCATAAATGAACATCTAGTCCATCTAAATGAACATTCATTACAAAAGGGGATAAAACATATACAACGTATGGACACCACACATCTAGCATAATGATCATTCGCATACACTCATTAGAATGAACATTCGTTCAATGCAAAATGAACATCAATGCACAGAGGCGTCAAATACTTCAAAAACATGGTTCGCTTCAACTTAAACCCTAGTATAAACATTAAGCATATTATGAATGAACTCACCATATACTGAGATGAACAAAACATAGCCATAACGACGCTAACTTAAACCGAACTAGACGATAACCATATATCCTATCTAAAATCGAACAAAACATGACATGAACAAAACACGACCATAACGATGCAGATGAACATGAATATGCCATGATTTGTTCTGTTTGTGAGGATGAACAAAACATGAAATGAACATCAGTTTGTCAATGAACCTCAACTGAAAAGATGAAATGAACACCAACTAACGCACGACCAATTTGTGAAAAATTGACATCTACATACAATAAAATGATATTCAAATTAAATGCAATGAGCATTAGGGTGTGCAAAAAGTAACCCAATTTGTGAATGATCATGAAGCTAAATTGAAATGAGCATCAGGGTGCACCCAAAAATGAACATCACGATAACTACAATGAACATAAAGTCAAACTGAAATGAACACCAGTTTGTCATGATTAACAGCTATACACAAAGAAAATGATCATCAATGTCTATCCAAATGAACACCAACTACCCCTGTTATGACCATGATTTTTTCAAACAAACCCCAATGGGGATGAACATCAACGTACCACGAGATGAACAACAAATTTAGGTTCGTCCTTACCTTTTTACCAACCCCAATGTATCGAGCATAACCAATGATGTTTTGTCTATCACATAGCCCTAAGTGCGCATCCCACCCCAAAAACATCCAACAATGAACATCAACCATTTAAATGATGAACATTAGACCCTGACATGAACAATAAACGACATAAAACTGTGACTTACATCTCCTTCTTCCTTTCTTCAACCTCTGCTTCAGTCACACCTTTCGACGCCGTGACCAATTTTACAATTCCCTTCTTACTCTCACAAAAAAACCCCTCAATTGTTAGAATTAGCATAAAAAATTCACCGGATATCCTCAATTTCACTACTCATAAAAACCCTAGAAAATTGGAAACACACCTTACCGGATAACCGCTGGACCTGGGTTTCATTTCAAACAAACCTCACCGGAAACTCGCAGCCAGAACCGTCAATGTGTGCCGGAAAATCGCCGGGAAATCGAGTTTGATATGCACTTTCAATTCACCGGGAAATCGAGTTTGATATGCACTTTCAATTCACCAGGAAACCGAGTTTGACATGCTCTTACAATTCAGCTTTGGCAATTTGGTTATGGCGTCCCTCGAGCTGCTGTTTGGGCTTCACTTCAAACAAACCTCATCGGAAACTCGCCGCCAGATTCGTCAGTGTGTGCTGGAAAATCGCCGGGAAATCGAGTTTGATATGGACTTTCAATTCACCGTGAAACCGAGTTTGATATGCTCTTACAGTACACCTTTGGCAATTTGGTTATGGCGTCCCTCGAGCTGCTGTTTGTGTTTTTCAAATTTTGGCAGAATAATTTGGGTGTTTTGGAAACTGAACTCATAATTGTCCTCCCTTGAGCGTGCAAACAACAATGACCTTTCCCCTCCCAATCTCACGTGATCAGACTAAAAAAAAACAATATTAAACAAATTCAGCCAATCATCTTTTAGAATCAGTTATTTGAAATAAAGTTAAAACACCCAAATTATCCCTACCCTTGATCTTGGAACCAAAGTCTAGGATTGTGTATGCTTCTATGCTCACCTATTCCCTCTTCTCATTATATCTATTCCCTATATATATATATATATATATATATATATATATATATATATATATATATATATATATATATATATATAACCTCCTTATAAAAGGAGCTAAGCAAAATCATGTCCCAAAAGTTGATTTCCCAAAATACCCTTAATTATTTTTTTTAAATTATCATTTCACCCTAACTCATTAAAGCTACCTATTATTATTATTATTATTATTATTATCATTACTATTATTATTATTACTATTGTTATTATTATTATTGTTATCATTTTATTATTATTATTATTATTATTATTATTATTGTTATTATTATTACCAATCCATATTTATCATCCTACCTCATCAAAAGCTACATATTTCACTTTTGTTTTTTAGAAATACTATTATTTGCAAATTTGAAGTTTGGGTTATTGGATTCTAATAATACGAACTTTGAGCCATATAAGACTTAATAATACGAACTTTTGATTTGATTCTTAATAATACGAACTTTGACCCCCTGTTGGATACAGTAACACGCCACCGAGTTAGTGATTATTTGACTCGCCGGAAAGATGAGTTGGCAGGCAAGACATGTGTTCTTCCTTGTTTGACCTTGCCAACTCATCATTTGACCCTAAAAAAATGCCATCTCAGCCTTCTTCTTCATCTTCCTCCCTCTCTTCGTCATTCTCATTTCTTTTTCCAGATTTCTTCTTCATCTTCTGGTTCTTCTTTTTCTTCTTCTTCTGGAAATCGATTAGGGGCTTGAAAAAAATCAAGACTTTGCTCAATATAGAAGCTGTCAGGGTTTGAAAGAGTACAAGGAGAAGACGAAATGACAAATTGATAGGATACAGTATACACCATGAATAAGCTGCTGGAATTTGGGAGGAAAGCCATGTTTTACGTTCGAGTTCTCTCTGGATATGAAGAGCGTCGAATTCGATCTTACATATTGCAGATTGAGAAGCAGCTCCAATTGGTAATCCCTCTCTTTCTTAACCCTAATTTTGCTCCCCATTTTTCTTTGTCGGGGTTCGAATTCATGGAGGTTGAGTTTGAATTTGGTGTTGTTGTGTGTAATTTGGAGTGGTTTGGAATTTTGGGGAGGTAATTTTATGTAGCGTGATTATGATACCAGTACAATTTCTTCCCCAATTTCTCAAACCTACCAATTTGTCTTGCGAAAATTTCAATCTTTACACTTCCCCTCCCCTGAGAATCCAAAATGAAAGCAACCCACAATAGATGCACTCAGATTGATTGTTGTAAGATGTTGTGTGGATTCTAAACACTAATGAAGGAGAAATCTTGGAGAGCTTCTCGGCGGCGTGGTGGATTTGGCAGAAGGGGAGGAGTTTCCCCTCGAAGAAAAGCTCGTCGTCGGTGAGCATTGTCTGGCTGCCATTGAAGATGTTCTTGCTGGACGAAAACTCGAACTATGAGTTGTTTTTGGATTTGGACTTGGCATTCGCAGCAGCAGCAACGAGCTCGAGTTCGATCTGGGCGTTGATGTCGTCGTGGTGCTTCTCGAGGGAGGAGTTGGGGCTGATGGAGATGTAGCTGTCATCGTCAAGGAAGTCGGCTGAGAATGATATTCTGGGTTCCATCGCCATTAATGCTTCTGTAGTGGTGGTGGATGATGATCTAGAAGTTGGTGCTTTGGATCTGTGGAGACACCATTGTAGTCGATCTCTAGAAATGGGGTGGGTGTTTATCTCTCTAGAAATGGGGTTATGGAGAATTTGGGGTTGGGGGTTGGGGAAGGACAAGTATGGTGAGTGAAGGGAGAAGTGAGAGGCCATTGTTGTTTTCTGGGTTGAAGCTTGAGAGTTGCAGAGAAGGTTGAAGCTTGAGAGTTGTTGCTGGGTTGGAGGAGGGAGAGAGGAAAGGAGGAGATGGTGAGGTGGGAGAGAGGAAAGAAGAGAGGGTGACTTGTACAAGTCAAATGCTGACTAGATGTATAATAAAGTCAAAACAAATATCTCCGACTGCCACATCAGACCGCCGCCGAGTCAAGTTAATCTTAACTCGGTGGCGTGTTACTGGGGGCAACAGGGGGTCAAAGTTCGTATTATTAAGAATAAAATCGAAAGTTCGTATTATTAAGTCTTATATGGCCCAAAGTTCATATTATTATAATCCAATAACCCTTGAAGTTTTCAATATCGAACTCATACCTTGCGATTCAATACAAACAATTAGTTGAAAGAGCGGAGCTACTACCTTATTTTAATATATCTCTTTTTTAAATTTTAATACGATATCCTAATTACATTGGGACGCCTAAATATTAAGTAATCGTATAGATATTAATTATTATATGTGAACCCTTTAAATTTAATTGTATTTTATAAAGATGAAATTTTTTTATATGGTTCTAATCATATTAATGTCGGTATGATTTAAACTCTAACCAATCAAAAAGAACACGTTTAGCTAATCATTTATGATTTTATTCTAATTTAACTTTTGATACTATATCTAAATTGCCGATATAAGTACATGAAGATAGATATAGGCAAAGTGAATTATTTATTATTCCTAGCTACGACGAATATTATTGAACCGTAGATAGAATGTATATTAATTGTCAATAACATTATTTTTTCCAATGATAGATCAATATTCCTTAAACTTATAACTGTTTAATTTCATTGTATAATAGAATACAACCTTTTAGATTCACAAAAGTTAGTTTGTATGTTATACAATTTGATTACAAGGACCTGTAACCATGCTTATAAACGTCCAAGGCTAAACCATATAACTATGTTTTGCCCTATTTGCAACATAGCTTCAGTGTGTATCATAAACCATTAGTCATTAAATAACAATGCATTTAATGTGATACTTGTATTTATATGAAATATTTTATGAAGAGTCCAAACAAAATATTCATTTTATACCAGTTAATTATATTTAGTTAGTTTTTATTTCTATTGTATATTTTCATTAATAATAATTGACCATCAAATCAAATTAAAATTATATTTAAATAAAAATTAAATGAAATTATAATTTAATTTAATTTAATTTTTATATTATGTAGAGATTTTTTTATTCAATATCAATATATTAAAATTTATATTTATAATTGTCGGATCAGCGCGTGCACACCCAGACTTGTAAATCCAAAAAGAGCCTAATTATCAAGAATAAGAAACCAAAGTTGGCACCTATGTGCATGTTTTTGTAACAGGTATACACAAACATTATATTAATTTAGATAAAAGTTAATAGTATGATTTTGAAGCTTTCTTCCATGGGTAAGGTAAATTGCTTGAAAACATGAATTGTAAAACAACTCTCTGATGCAAAGTTGGAGTTTGACTTCATTACGCTTCAAGTATTAACGAATACTAGTCTGATCAAAGCATGCTTCGCACGCGTTGACCCGGCAATATTAAATAGAGAATTTAAAAGTTTAATATTAAATAGATATTTTTACATAAATTAAAATTCTATTTTAATTTTAATTTGATTCTATTAGTAAATTATTTGCTTATCTAAAATTTTTAATGAACATCCAAACCAAATTAAAATTATTATGACAACTAATACAAAATAAATATTATATTTGGACTTTTGCAAAAGGTTCTGATAGGCCGCAAGTGCACGGGTGTACGTGTAGCAAATATCAAGGTCGATCCCACAAGGACTTTGCTAATTACACACCAAACTAACCTCCTATGTGATTGCTAAATCGGTCAGGTTTTTGATTGAGAATAACTAATCCTATTTCTAATCACTAAAAGGTCAAAATAAAAGGTCAAATAAAACAAATATTCACACAAACTTTTCTGGATTAATCAATATAAAAAAACGTTCAGGGGATTAAACCTAAGTCAATCTATGAATCAAACAAGTGGATTGAACATGTATGTCACTAATTTGGTACATTTTAGGGTCGATAATCGCATAAATTCTTCCGTAGCGAGCTTTTGGCAATGAAACGGATTGCTTAGTAAAATCAATCACCTACTTTCGTGGTTATTTCAATTTTATCTATGTTAAAGATCAAATTATCAAAAGACCTCTAATTACAAAGTCTTCTATGTCTAGTTCACTTCATAAACCAATTTAATCCTAAGGGTTTTGATTATCGAATTTCTCCGTTCGGTACTTCATTCAACAATCTAAATCCATGCTAATGGTGATCAAGCAAAAGCAATGACATACATATTCCAAGGATAAATAAAATGCATTCAAACTAAATTAACAAACTTGTTCAATCCAACAAAATTTAATCCATAAAAGCAACTAACAAGGGTTTATCCCCCAAACTAAAAGAACTATTCACTACTCATGTTCAAAACACAAAACATATCAAAATCTATTCTAGAAAGCATGGAATCTAAAAGAAAGAGAAGTAAACCGAGATGGAAATCGTTCCTCGTTTGAATGGTAGTCGGTGGGGACTTTTGCTCCTCCACTTCAATGGATTTCTTGAGAATCGATCTTCAAACTCCAATAAAATCTCAATCTTCAACTAAGGATGAATGTGGATGGATTTGTGGAGGAAGGGATGGATGATGGTAGAGATGGAGATGGATGGTATGGAAGGAATGAATGAAGGTGGATGGAGATGGATGAATCAGCCGAATCTACAATTATATAGCCATTAAGAGAAGTTGAAATGACCAAATCGTCATAAACAGGGCCAACACCGACCGTATTGAACAAAACAAAGGTTGTGTTGATGGTTTCTGGGGAAATTGAACTGTCTGGAGGCCAACACGGACCGTGTTGGGGTCGACACGGGTCGTGTTGGATCTGGAATTTTCTAGGTCATCTTGTTTCGGCCATATCTCCTTCGTCCGACGTCTGATTGACTTGGTTGTTAACTTTTCGGAAAGCTCTAGGAGTCTACTTTTCATTGGCATATGTTTCAAAGTCATAGCATACTTGTGGAAATTATGGTTACCAGAAGAGTATGCATATATCAGTTTTCACACACTTTCTCCTATCTTACTCATAATTCAATCTCAACTCGGAATTGACCTTATATTATATCATCGGAAAGCTCTTTTAGTGATGAATCAAGTAATGGATGTGAGCTTTGGAGTTCATATCACTAATATGCACAAATTGAACAAAACACTAAGAACTCAGTTAAGATAACGAAATAAGATCATAAAAGATCAATTAAGCACATTATTCGTCAAATTTCACTATCAAAATGCTCCCAATATTTAGTCACTATATGCCCTCATCAAATTCCCCCATGCTTAGTCCTTGATTGTCCACAAGCAAGTCCAGACTCACAAACGAAAAGAAAAGAAAAGAAATAAATAAAAACACGGAGACAAAAGACTCAAAACAAAAGAAATGACTCAAAATGAAAGCAAAGATTTTATTTACAATCCTCATCAGGAAAGCATCAACAGGATCATTCAATCAACTAAATCTAATCTAGAATAGCCCAAAAGAGAATCAAAGTCCATATAATAGAGAAGGAAAAGCATTGAAAAGATTTATAAGCACTACACTTCTCAAGTTCAAATCAATCACCCCCTAATCACAAATGAAGCAAGCAGACACATGTATAAGCATGAAACTAGGTGAATTGAGAGCAACCTTACTTTTGGGAATGTGGAATCACTCCTCTTATGTGTTTAAATATGAATAAATCATTGAAGGTTCACTCAATACTCAAACCAAAGCAACATCCTACCATAAGCTTGCTAAACATCTCAATTCTCCAACACTAATATGCAATGTACAATGATAATTAAGAGGAATTTCAAATGGGTTGTAATGGGTCTCAGGTTAAGGGTAAGGAGTGGAAATATATTTGAGGAAGCGGAACTAAAAACCCAAGCTTGGAGCATAAACCTCACCAAATTATTCAAATAAGAGCACTCACCACTTATATTTACTACAACGCATCCCATAATCATGTGGAAATTGCCTCAACTCAAAGAAAAATAAACTTTCAAACTACTGAACATTTTTTTTTTCATTTTTCTGATTTTTTTCTCTTTTTGCTTTTTTTCTTTTTTTCTTTCTCTTTTTTTTTTTTCAAAATGAACTACTACTCAAAATCAAAGGTATGTACAATAACAAGGCAAATTTCCAACTCAACCCATATAAAGCTACAATGGGGAGCAATCTCAAGACATTCAACTTCACACAACATCCCCAACAAAGCCAAACCACAAAATTCACCACAATCAACCCAACTTTCACACTCTAACACTCCAAGCAATGGCTTAAGGGTAGGAAATTAGATATTCGGCCATGGTTTAAGATATAGGTAATGAAAAGAAATAGTTATTAAAGGCTAAAAGGGGGTTAAAGGCGGATATTCACATGAAATAAGGGTGGCTTATTGGCTATGTAGCTTACAATATGTACAAAAGAATGCCTCTATCATATTACCAACGCAAAAGCAAAAATGCAGTTTCAAAGAGATACATCGCAAGTTCTAGAGAATGAAAACTAAGGAAGAGCCACACATGAAAATATGAGACTAATAAAGATGATTAGTCATTGGCCTTTGTGGTCTCACGGGTTTAAAGCTCTCAAATAAACCTAGCTCGAGTATGTGCACATGGCAAACTCACACCAAAAGATCATAAGAGGGCAATCAATCATCACTTTCAAAATGCAGTGTTCAACTTAATAAGCTTTCACAAACTTTTTTCATGACTCTTATTCACAAATGGCTACTCAAAATTAAATCTAGTTAAAAGAAAACCTATTTAACTTATATTCATCACCAAAAGAGTTAATTGCTAAACCTACCACATATCATATCTTATCCTAGACTTTTTTTCTTCTTTTTTTTATTTGTTCTAATTTCTATTTTTTTCAAAAAAAAGGAAAACGAAACTAAATGCAAACCTGGAAAATAAGAGAAGCTAACAACTAAGAAAAAGAAGAAAATAAAAACTAAGGATGAATCTAACAAAAAAAAAAAAAACTCAAGACACTACTTCACATATATACAACAATGGATAAGGACTACAAATTACAAATTTTTCACACAAATCCCCCATGCTTGGACAAAGCATTATCCTCAATGCAAGCACAATCAAATAAATTGCAAAAGGGGAAATAAGGAAAGATCTCACCAGGTTAGGTGCTAGATGCACCTAAATTATTGTCTCTTCAAGAATGGGGCGAATGGAGCATCAGCCACTCCATCATGAACTCAAGACTGGGCCATTACTTCAGATGTCATCAATGCCCTTAGAAGCTTGTCAAACTCTTCAGCATGCGGTTTACAAGCTTGCAAATAAGAGAGTAATAAAAGATTTATAACAGAAAATGTAAGTATCTCTCTCTTAAATAGATCAAAGGCCTTAGAAAAAACAAAAGACTCAAAATAAGTTGTCCACATGAGTTTTCTAGGCAAGTCCTCTAGGCATAAACAATATGGATCAAGAGAGGAATGGTACCCTCTTATTGTACCTAAGGACAAATCTAGAACATTGTTGTTCCCTTTAAGCATATCACAAGACTTAGCCACATAGCCCAACACATATGATATCTTCAACAAAAGTGGGCTCCTCTAAGCACTTAGAGGAATGGGAAGGTGGTGAACAAGGAGTAGAAGCATGAAATAAGACATGGGAAGTAGGGAGTACAACATCATCAAATTCTTTGCTTGAATGATCTAATCCACCCACAACCCCCTCACAATCCTCTCCATCAATAGTATCAACTGACCAATGACAAAAATCATCATCATACCTAGCATCAAACCCATAGGACTCACTCACCTTAAACCACGTCGACTGAGAAAAAGGTAAGGATGCATCATGAAATGTAGAGGCACCATCAGTAGTGTCTCTAGGTACGCTAGGGTAAGATGGAGCAACAATTGGCAGGTCAAGTATTTCCTCTAGGGTAGCCTCTAAAGGGACGGTAAACTCACCATTATCACATAATCCAACATTCAATTTGAAAGTACTAGAATTATGGTCAAGATTATGCAATGGACCAAACCCTCGCATCAAGTCAAGTGTCTTAGCTTGTTGCTCTAATATTGCTCTCACCCAAAACTTAATTCTAGCATAACTAGGGCATGTAGAATCGTCATGGTCAAAAGAGCAACATAAACCACATGGAGGCAAACAATGGGGTCGAGTATAGGAGTTAGCATGAGATGCACAAAGATTAGGGTAAGAGTACCCAGATGCATAATAAGAATTTTCAAAATCGAATGTATCATGTGCAAGCCATTCAAGCAAAGTCTAAGCTTCATCAACAGTTTTAGTATAAAAACCAAAATACTCTAATAGAGTGCGAGTCTCACTATTCACCCCCTCAACAACAATATCAAAAATATCTGATTTCCCAGGCTCAACACCACATGGAATAGGAAAAGCAAGTAATCGCTCAAAATAGCGCTAAAATAACTCCTGCTCAAATTGGGGGAAATAGATAATTGCCATTTTTTTCATTTTTTTTTTGAGAAAAACAACGAAAACGAGAAAAACAAAAAGAAAAAAAAATGATCTAGTCAATCTAAGGATATTCGTCGGTGGCGGCTAGGGACAAAGTCCCCGGCAACGGCGCCAAAAACTTGATAGGCCGCAAGTGCACGGGTGTACATGTAGAAAGTATCAAGGTCGATCCCACAGGGACTTTGCTAACTACACACCAAACTAGTCTCCTATGTGATTGCTATATCGGTCAGGTTTTTGATTGAGAATAACTAATCCTATTTCTAATCACTAAAAGGTCAAAATAAAAGGTCAAATAAAACAAATATTCACACAAACTTTTAGGGATTAATCAATATAAAAGACTTTCAAAGGATTAAACCTAAGTCAATCTATCAATCAAACAAGTGGATTGAACATGTATGTCACTAATTTGGTACATTTTAGGGTCGATAATCGCATAAATTCTTCCGTAGCAAGCTTTTGGCAATGAAATGGATTGCTTAGTAAAATCAATCACCTACTTTCGTGTTTATTTCAATTTTATCTAAGTTAAAGATCAATTTATCAAAAGTCTTCTATGTCTAGTTCACTTCATAAACCAGTTTAATCCTAAGGGTTCCAATTATCGAATTTCTCCGTTCGGTACTTCATTCAACAATCTAAATCCATGCTAATGGTGATCAAGCAAAGCCAATGACATACATATTCAAAGGATAATTAAATGCATTCAAACTAGATTAACAAACTTGTTCAATCCATAAAAGCAACTAACAAGGGTTTATCCCCCAAACTAAAAGAACTACTCACGACTCATGTTCAAAACACAAAACATATCAAAATCTATTCTAGAAAGCATGGAATCTAAAAGTAAGAAAAGTAAACCGAGATGGAAATCGTTCCTCGCTTGAATGGTAGTCGGTGGGGACTTTTGCTCCTCCACTTCAATGGATTTCTTGAGAATCGATCTTCAAACTCTAATAAAATCTCAATCTTCAACTAAGGATGAATGTGGATGGATTTGTGGAGGAAGGGATGGATGATGGTAGAGATGGAGATGGATGGTATGGAAGGAGTGAATGAAGGTGGATGGTGATGGATGAATCAGCCGAATCTACAATTATATAGCCACTAAGAGAAGTTGAAACAACCAAATCGTCATAAACAGGACCAACTCCGACCGTGTTGAACAAAACACGGGTCGTGTTGATGGTTTCTAGGGAAATTGAACTCTCTGGAGGCCAACACAGACCATGTTGGTGTCAACACGGGTCGTGTTAGATCTGGAATTTTCTAGGTCATTTTGTTTCAGCCATATCTCCTTCGTCCGACGTCCGATTGACTTGGTTCTTGACTTTTCGGAAATCTCTAGGAGTTTACTTTTCATTGGCATAAGTTTCAAAGTCATAGCATACTTGTGGAAACGATGGTAACCAAAAAAGTAGGCATGTATCACTTTTCACACACTTTCTGCTATCTTACTCATAACTCCTTCATCTCAACTCGGAATTGACCTTTTAATATATCGTCGGAAAGCTCTTTCAGTGATGAATCAAGTAATGGATGTGATATTTGGAGTTCATATCACTAATCTGCACAAATTGAACAAAACACTAAGAACTCAGTTAAGATAGCGAAATAAGATCATAAAAGATCAATTAAGCACATTATTCGCCGAATTTCACTATCAAAATGCTCCCAATATTTAGTCACTATATGCCCTCATCAGGTTCTAACTGACTGACTAACTAACTAATAATAATAATAATAATAATAATAATAATAATAAAAATAAAAATGTCCTAGTAATAGTAATAATAGCAGTAGTAATAGTAGTAATAATAATAATAATAATAATAATAATAATAATAATAATAACAACAAACAAAATAGTAATAATAGTAATAATAGTTTATAAGATTTTTAAAAGCACCCAAATACTAAAATTTATAACGATAATAATAATAATAATAATAATAATAATAATAATAATAATGATGATAATAATAATAATAATAATAATAACAACAAACAAAATAGTAATAATAGTAATAATAGTAATAATAGTTTATAAGATTTTTAAAAGCACCCAAATACTAAAATTTATAACGATAATAATAATAATAATAATAATAATAATAATAATAATAATAATAATAATAATAATAATAATAATCATCATAATAACAACAACAACAACAACAACAAAACCTATCATACCTTCATGTTTATGTTAGACAGTTTCAAAATTCAAAATATATTATGTACCAATAAATTAAACGTATTATCATATTTATTATCGTAAAATTGTAATCTGCAGGAACTTCGTTTGGGGGAATGATGATGATGATGATGATGATGATATATATATATATATATATATATATATATATATATATGAGAATTGTTATAATGAGAAGAAAGATTTTGTGAGAAGAAAAGTATAGCAAATCATAACCATTGGTTCTAAGATCAAGGGTGGGTATAAATCTTGCTTTTTTCTTTTCTTTTTTTTTTTGTTGGGGAAAGGTGATTAATAAATGTTGCAACCTTTTTTTTTTTGTTGGCTGCGAAAAAGAGAACAATTAATGTAGTGTGATTTCCAATGACATGCTAATTAATTCGCAGCTCTAGACAACTCAGAATGAACATCAACTATACCCAGAATGAACATTAAATAACTATATCTAATTTAATTAAATATATATATATATATATATATATATATATATATATATATATATATATATATATTGTATTGGTAATTGTGAAAAAGTAATTGGAAAAAGTGAGTTGAATTATTGTATTGGTAATTGTGAAAAAGTATTGATTGAAAATTTATATTAACGATATACAATAAATTTGAAAAAGTAATTTGTGGTAGGTTGTGGTGAATTGTGGTGGAATGGTATGTTGTGGTGAGTTGTGGCAAAGTGCGGTGGGTTGTGCATGCATGATTACTGACCATATATATTAATAGGAATGTTTGTGGGCTCCACGAAATAGAGGCAGAAGAGGAATTGTAGGAGCCTAAGTCAATGAGAAATAAGATAAATATCTAATTTAATTATTTTGTTAAAAGTTTTTAATAAACAAATTATCAAAATTGTCTTTTTGGCACATAAAACAAAAACAAATCTATATAATTAATTATAATGGCAAAGTTTGTGTGTCCCACTAAATGGTGAGAGGACAGTAATTATAGATTCTACAACCAATCAGAAAAAGATAATTCTAGCTTTTTTTCTCAATTTAGGTTTATTTTAAAATTAATTTTCCTTTTAAAAATATTATTATAACAACAATAATTAATAATAATAATCTTATATAATTATAATAGAAAAATCTATGGGTCACATCAAATGGTGAAAGTCATAGCAATTTTATGTTCCACGACAAATTTAAAAAGATAATTTTAACTTTTCCTCAATTTCAGTTTTTTTATCGAATATCTAACCCATTGTAGCTGAAACTGTCCAAAATTGAAATCATTGCCCAATATAAAAAAATTATGGTTTCTCAATTGATATGACATATGACTCCTAATTATACAAAAAATAATTTTTTACGGACTTCACCAATCAGAGCATTGATTATTATATGGAACAATGATTTTTAATGTTTGAGGTTGTTTTAATTGAAGTTGACTATCATTTTAAACATCAATGTTTAGGGTTGATAAAAAAGATACATAAGCCTCATAAAAAATAAATACTACAATTAATGCTTCATGTGCCGGAAAATAGGTCAGAATGTCACCCCATAATAATTACTAGTACTTAGATCCATACGTTGCATGTGTGTTGCATGTGCGTTGCACGAGACGCAAATAAACCATATGTATTATTAAATATTATCGATATTATAATTAAAATAATAAAGAAAAAAAAAGTAATAATAAAAAAAGAATAGTGTTTTTATTTAAAAGAATAAAGGAAAAAGAATAATGCATATGAAAAAAGGAAAAGAAAAAAGAGTCATCAATGCAAATATACACACATTAATGCACATATTAATATTACATAATTTTTTTTAAAAAAATAAATAGAATCAATTATAGATTTTTCAAAATACCCTTATTAGAATCCATTTATTTCGATCCTCACCCTTTGTACTCAGAAATATATATATATATATATATATATATATATATATATATATATATATATATAGGGATATTGGATTCTAATAATCCCTACTATCACAAATTGTATGGCAATAATCCCTACTATCATTTTGGATTCTGGTGGTCCAAAAATAAATAAAATTGTATTGTAGTGGGACACAATCGAGTGTATACGCTAAATATCATAGATTTTGTATTGCATTTGATTCAAAACTTTGTATAACACTTTACCACGATTTTTAATAAATTTACAGCATTTCTCCCAATTTTTTTCAATTTCTTATGATTTTTTCAATTTTATTGCTTTTAAAAAATCATAATAATTGCTCGGAATCTCAAAAAAATAATTTAAAAAATGTTTTAGTAACTACACTTCGTTACCTATCTAGGGGTAGGAACCAAAAAAACAAAAACAATATGGGGTAGGCATGGAAAAAATAAAAAGAATGTGGTGATGGATTTGGTACTACAATACAATTTTATTTTTTTTTGGACCACTAGAATCCAAAATGATAGTAGGGATTATTGCCATACAATTTGTGATAGTAGAGATTATTAGAATCCAATATCCCTATATATATATATATATATATATATATATATATATATATGATAGCAAAGATAATGTCACCCTATAAGTATTTGTCAAAATTCAGGGCTCTTCAAATAATTGCATCAAAATATAAGTACTTGTTAGTTGTTCTTTTGTTTGATCTACTGATACTCATATTTTGATAGCATTTAAATATAAGGGTGGTAATCAGAGTGGGCAATCATCCATCTCCCAGTAGTGCCAACAAACTATTAATTAATATTGTTTAGTTATTAATGGAAAAGTTCAGCTCTTTCCATTAATAACTAAACAAAGAAAAAGATACTTGGAAAGAGCTAAACTTGTTTTATTACCATGATTATTATAGATACTTGTTTTAGTGCTTGATACTTCCTCACTCTCATTTAGCTGTGTGAGTTTGGAGACAAACTATTAATTAATATTGTTTAGTTATTAATACTTGTTCTTTTCTCTCCAAACACACACACACTGCTAAATGATAGTGAGGAAAAAAAAGTATTTATAATAATCATGGCAATAAAACAAGTTTAGCTCTTTCCAAGTATCTTTTTTTTTTGTTTAGTTATTAATGGAAAGAGTTAAACTTTTCCATTAATAACTAAACAATATTAATTAATAGTTTGTTGGCACTAATTTGTTGGCGCTATTGGGTGATGGGCTATTGCCCACTCTGGTTACCACCCTTATATTTAAATGCTATCAAAATTGAGTATCAGTGGATCAAACAAAAAAATAATTAACAAGTACTTATATTTTGATGCAATTATTTGAAGAGCCTAATTTTGACAAATAATTATAAAATATATATATATATATATATATATATATATATATATATATATATATATATATATATATATATATATATATATTTCCCCCGCCCTCTTTGTACGCTACACTTGTTTGTTTAATATAACCTGTTTTTCTGTACAAAATATATATATATATATATATATATATATATATATATATATATATATATATATCACTTGGTAAACATATTTGGAACATAGCTCAGGGCAAAGACTCATTGTGGATTAGATGGGTACACCACATCTATCTCAAAAGACAACCATTTGGGAGTGCAAGCCTTCCCAAAAATATATATATATATATATATATATATATATATATATATATATATATATATATATTGTATTGGTAATTGTGAAAAAGTAATTGGAAAAAGTGAGTTGAATTATTGTATGGGGACTTGTGAAAAAGTATTGATTGAAAATTTATATTAACGATATACAATAAATTTGAAAAAGTAATTTGTGGTAGGTTGTGGTGAATTGTGGTGGAATGGTATGTTGTGGTGAGTTGTGGCGAAAGTCATGGGTTGTGATGCATGATTGCCACCATATATATTATTAATAGGAATGTTTGTGGGCTCCACGAAATAAATAGAGGAAGAAGAGGAATTGTAGGAGCCTAAGTCAATGAGAAATAAGATAAATATCTAATTTAATTATTTTGTTAAAAGTTTTAATAAACAAATTATCAAAATTGTCTTTTTGGCACATAAAACAAAAACAAATCTATATAATTAATTATAATGGCAAAGTTTGTGTGTCCCACTAAAATGAAGGACAGTGAGAGGACAAGAATTATAGATTCTACAACCAATCAGAAAAAGATAATTCTAGCTTTTTTTCTCAATTTAGGTTTATTTTAAAATTAATTTTCCTTTTAAAAATATTATTATAACAACAATAATTAATAATAATAATAATAATAATAATCTTATATAATTATAATAGAAAAATCTATGGGTCACATCAAATGGTGAAAGTCATAGCAATTTTATGTTCCACGACAAATTTAAAAAGATAATTTTAACTTTTCCTCAATTTCAGCTTTTTATCGAATATCTAACCCATTGTAGCTGAAACTGTCCAAAATTGAAATCATTGCCCAATATAAAAAAATTATGGTTTCTCAATTGATATGACATATGACTCCTAATTATACAAAAAATAATTTTTTACGGACTTCACCAATCAGAGCATTGATTATTATATGGAACAATGATTTTTAATGTTTGAGGTTGTTTTAATTGAAGTTGACTATCATTTTAAACATCAATGTTTAGGGTTGATAAAAAAGATACATAAGCCTCATAAAAAATAAATACTACAATTAATGCTTCATGTGCCGGAAAATAGGTCAGAATGTCACCCCATAATAATTACTAGTACTTAGATCCATACGTTGCATGTGTGTTGCATGTGCGTTGCACGAGACGCAAATAAACCATATGTATTATTAAATATTATCGATATTATAATTAAAATAATAAAGAAAAAAAAAGTAATAATAAAAAAAGAATAGTGTTTTTATTTAAAAGAATAAAGGAAAAAGAATAATGCATATGAAAAAAGGAAAAGAAAAAAGAGTCATCAATGCAAATATACACACATTAATGCACATATTAATATTACATAATTTTTTTTAAAAAAATAAATAGAATCAATTATAGATTTTTCAAAATACCCTTATTAGAATCCATTTATTTCGATCCTCACCCTTTGTACTCAGAAATATATATATATATATATATATATATATATATATATATATATATATATATATATATATAGGGATATTGGATTCTAATAATCCCTACTATCACAAATTGTATGGCAATAATCCCTACTATCATTTTGGATTCGTGGTCCAAAATAAATAAAATTGTATTGTAGTGACACAATCGAGTGTATACGCTAAATATCATAGATTTTGTATTGCATTTGATTCAAAACTTTGTATAACACTTTACCACGATTTTTAATAAATTTACAGCATTTCTCCCAATTTTTTTCAATTTCTTATGATTTTTTCAATTTTATTCCTTTTAAAAAATCATAATAATTGCTCGGAATCTCAAAAAAATAATTTAAAAAATGTTTTAGTAACTACACTTCGTTACCTATCTAGGGGTAGGAACCAAAAAAACAAAAACAATATGGGGTAGGCATGGAAAAAATAAAAAGAATGTGGTGATGGATTTGGTACTACAATACAATTTTATTTTTTTTTGGACCACTAGAATCCAAAATGATAGTAGGGATTATTGCCATACAATTTGTGATAGTAGAGATTATTAGAATCCAATATCCCTATATATATATATATATATATATATATATATATATATATATATATATATATATATATATGATAGCAAAGATAATGTCACCCTATAAGTATTTGTCAAAATTCAGGGCTCTTCAAATAATTGCATCAAAATATAAGTACTTGTTAGTTGTTCTTTTGTTTGATCTACTGATACTCATATTTTGATAGCATTTAAATATAAGGGTGGTAATCAGAGTGGGCAATCATCCATCTCCCAGTAGTGCCAACAAACTATTAATTAATATTGTTTAGTTATTAATGGAAAAGTTCAGCTCTTTCCATTAATAACTAAACAAAGAAAAAGATACTTGGAAAGAGCTAAACTTGTTTTATTACCATGATTATTATAGATACTTGTTTTAGTGCTTGATACTTCCTCACTCTCATTTAGCTGTGTGTGAGTTTGGAGACAAACTATTAATTAATATTGTTTAGTTATTAATACTTGTTCTTTTCTCTCCAAACACACACACACTGCTAAATGATAGTGAGGAAAAAAAAGTATTTATAATAATCATGGCAATAAAACAAGTTTAGCTCTTTCCAAGTATCTTTTTTTTTTGTTTAGTTATTAATGGAAAGAGTTAAACTTTTCCATTAATAACTAAACAATATTAATTAATAGTTTGTTGGCACTAATTTGTTGGCGCTATTGGGTGATGGGCTATTGCCCACTCTGGTTACCACCCTTATATTTAAATGCTATCAAAATTGAGTATCAGTGGATCAAACAAAAAAATAATTAACAAGTACTTATATTTTGATGCAATTATTTGAAGAGCCCTGAATTTTGACAAATAATTATAAGGTGCCAAATATATATATATATATATATATATATATATATATATATATATATATATATATATATATATATCCCCCGCCCTCTTTGTTCTCTAAACTTGTTTGTTTAATATAAACTGTTTTTCTGTACAAAATATATATATATATATATATATATATATATATATATATATATATATCACTTGGTAAACATATTTGGAACATAGCTCAGGGCAAAGACTCATTGTGGATTAGATGGGTACACCACATCTATCTCAAAAAGACAACCATTTGGGAGTGCAAGCCTTCCCAAAAATATATATATATATATATATATATATATATATATATATATATATATTGTATTGGTAATTGTGAAAAAGTAATTGGAAAAAGTGAGTTGAATTATTGTATTGGTAATTGTGAAAAAGTATTGATTGAAAATTTATATTAACGATATACAATAAATTTGAAAAAGTAATTTGTGGTAGGTTGTGGTGAATTGTGGTGGAATGGTATGTTGTGGTGAGTTGTGGCAAAGTGCGGTGGGTTGTGACACCGCAGATTGCCAGCCATATATATTATTAATAGGAATGTTTGTGGGCTCCACGAAATAGAGGAAGAAGAGGAATTGTAGGAGCCTAAGTCAATGAGAAATAAGATAAATATCTAATTTAATTATTTTGTTAAAAGTTTTTAATAAACAAATTATCAAAATTGTCTTTTTGGCACATAAAACAAAAACAAATCTATATAATTAATTATAATGGCAAAGTTTGTGTGTCCCACTAAATGGTGAGAGGACAGTAATTATAGATTCTACAACCAATCAGAAAAAGATAATTCTAGCTTTTTTTCTCAATTTAGGTTTATTTTAAAATTAATTTTCCTTTTAAAAATATTATTATAACAACAATAATTAATAATAATAATAATAATAATAATCTTATATAATTATAATAGAAAAATCTATGGGTCACATCAAATGGTGAAAGTCATAGCAATTTTATGTTCCACGACAAATTTAAAAAGATAATTTTAACTTTTCCTCAATTTCAGTTTTTTTATCGAATATCTAACCCATTGTAGCTGAAACTGTCCAAAATTGAAATCATTGCCCAATATAAAAAAATTATGGTTTCTCAATTGATATGACATATGACTCCTAATTATACAAAAAATAATTTTTTACGGACTTCACCAATCAGAGCATTGATTATTATATGGAACAATGATTTTTAATGTTTGAGGTTGTTTTAATTGAAGTTGACTATCATTTTAAACATCAATGTTTAGGGTTGATAAAAAAGATACATAAGCCTCATAAAAAATAAATACTACAATTAATGCTTCATGTGCCGGAAAATAGGTCAGAATGTCACCCCATAATAATTACTAGTACTTAGATCCATACGTTGCATGTGTGTTATGTGCGTACGCAGCATTTAAATAAACCATATGTATTATTAAATATTATCGATATTATAATTAAAATAATAAAGAAAAAAAAAGTAATAATAAAAAAAGAATAGTGTTTTTATTTAAAAGAATAAAGGAAAAAGAATAATGCATATGAAAAAAGGAAAAGAAAAAAGAGTCATCAATGCAAATATACACACATTAATGCACATATTAATATTACATAATTTTTTAAAAAAAAATAAATAGAATCAATTATAGATTTTTCAAAATACCCTTATTAGAATCCATTTATTTCGATCCTCACCCTTTGTACTCAGAAATATATATATATATATATATATATATATATATATATATATATATATAGGGATATTGGATTCTAATAATCCCTACTATCACAAATTGTATGGCAATAATCCCTACTATCATTTTGGATTCTGGTGGTCCAAAAATAAATAAAATTGTATTGTAGTGGGACACAATCGAGTGTATACGCTAAATATCATAGATTTTGTATTGCATTTGATTCAAAACTTTGTATAACACTTTACCACGATTTTTAATAAATTTACAGCATTTCTCCCAATTTTTTTCAATTTCTTATGATTTTTTCAATTTTATTCCTTTTAAAAAATCATAATAATTGCTCGGAATCTCAAAAAAATAATTTAAAAAATGTTTTAGTAACTACACTTCGTTACCTATCTAGGGGTAGGAACCAAAAAAACAAAAACAATATGGGGTAGGCATGGAAAAAATAAAAAGAATGTGGTGATGGATTTGGTACTACAATACAATTTTATTTTTTTTTGGACCACTAGAATCCAAAATGATAGTAGGGATTATTGCCATACAATTTGTGATAGTAGGGATTATTAGAATCCCATTTCCCTCTATATATATCTATATATATATAGATATATATATATATATATATATATATATATATATATATGATAGCAAAGATAATGTCACTATAAGTATTTGTCAAAATTGGCTCTTCAAATAATTGCATCAAAATATAAGTACTTGTTAGTTGTTCTTTTGTTTGATCTCGATACTCATATTTTGATAGCATTTAAATATAAGGGTGGTAATCAGAGTGGGCAATCATCCATCTCCCAGTAGTGCCAACAAACTATTAATTAATATTGTTTAGTTATTAATGGAAAAGTTCAGCTCTTTCCATTAATAACTAAACAAAGAAAAAGATACTTGGAAAGAGCTAAACTTGTTTTATTACCATGATTATTATAGATACTTGTTTTAGTGCTTGATACTTCCTCACTCTCATTTAGCTGTGTGAGTTTGGAGACAAACTATTAATTAATATTGTTTAGTTATTAATACTTGTTCTTTTCTCTCCAAACACACACACACCGCTAAATGATAGTGAGGAAAACAAGTATTTATAATAATCATGGCAATAAAACAAGTTTAGCTCTTTCCAAGTATCTTTTTGTTTAGTTATTAATGGAAAGAGTTAAACTTTTCCATTAATAACTAAACAATATTAATTAATAGTTTGTTGGCACTAATTTGTTGGCGCTATTGGGTGATGGGCTATTGCCCACTCGTTACCACCCTTATATTTAAATGCTATCAAAATTGAGTATCGATGGATCAAACAAAAATAATTAACAAGTACTTATATTTTGATGCAATTATTTGAAGAGCCCTAATTTTGACAAATAATTATAAGGTGCCAAATATATATATATATATATATATATATATATATATATATATATATATATATATATATATATATATATTTCCCCATTTCTCTTTGTACGCTACACTTGTTTGTTTAATATAACCTTGTTTTTACAGATAAAATATATATATATATATATATATATATATATATATATATATATATATATCACTTGGTAAACATATTTGGAACATAGCTCAGGGCAAAGACTCATTGTGGATTAGATGGGTACACCACATCTATCTCAAAAAGACAACCATTTGGGAGTGCAAGCCTTCCCAAAATTGTGCTTGGTATTGGAGACATTTACTCAAGGCGAGGGATTTTCTCAATGGCCAGACCTCGTTAGGTGAGTCCTATTCGATTGCAAAAACATATTATATCCTGAAGAAGTCAGATGTAGAACCTCGTTGGACCAGATTAATTTGGAACAAATGGAGGATTCCCAAATTCTCCTTCATTACTTGGATGGCTGTCCAGTGTCGCCTCTCTACTCTTGACAGGCTGCAACGTTTTGGTTTTACTTTGGCTCCTAGGTGCTGGCTGTGTGAAAAAGAAGTTGAAAGTCACCAACATTTGTTCTTTGATTGCTCCTACAGTCGAAGATTATTAGGCCTCATTGCATAGGAGTTCTGTGTGCACATGTATGGAGATCAAGACTGGTTGGATAATGTGATGAATCGTGGAGCTTGCTCTAAAGCTCAACAGCAGAAAATTTTTCTTCTATATACTGGAGTTATCTATTATATCTGGCAGGAAAGGAATAGCAGGTCTCATGGTACTGCAGGGAAGGGGGTGGATATCCTAAGTTGATTAGTAGAGATTGCGTAGCTAAAATTCAGGGGGTGTTTGTTTCTTAATTTGTCATTGTGTTCGTTGTATTCTCTGGGTATGCCCGGAGCAAGTTGTATTCGTTTCAGTTTGAATGGGAAAAGACTCTCTCCTTTTAGCCAATATATATATATATATATATATATATATATATATATATATATATAGATATATAGAACGAATCCAGTAGGAAGAGAGTTTGGGTAGGAAGGCAGGAAGAAGCAATCTAGAGCGTCCAATCTGGATCCGATGGATGAGATTAAAACTGTCACGCATGTGATATTTTAATGAAAAACCACTTTCCACCCCTTAAAAAACAACTAGTGGTTTTCTATTTTAATAAAAAAAAGAGGAATAGTTAGTTAGAGACAATTAAGGGAAAGTATTCAATGGAATAAAAATATGATTATTCTAGTCTAAAAAATAAAATCAATTTTAAAGATATGATTGTCAAGAATTATGCATCAATTACAACAGATATGTCGTTTGTCAATGGAGAATCACAAGTACAATGTGGTCATCAAATGCAAAGAGTGTGGACATCAAATACCAGTCAGTGCGGTCATGAGACAAAGAGTGTGGTCGCAATCTAATACCAGTAATTGTGGTCATCAAAGGCAAATAGTGTGGTCATCAAAGTGAAATAGTATGCTCAAAATCTAATACCAGTAAGTGTGGTCATGAAATACAAATAGTGTGGTCATGATATACCAATCAGTGTGGTCATCAAAGTCACATAGTGTGGTTAAAATTGAATACCAAAAAATGTGGTCATCAAAGATGAAGAATGTGGTCATCAAATTACCAATCAGTGTGGTCATCAAAAGTAAAGAGTGTGATTAAAATCTACATTACAACAAGTTCTTTCTCTCACCAAATCATAGAAACTAGGGCTATCAAAAAGAATGTCCGACCCGATAACCCGGTTCTGTCCGACCCGGAAAAAAACGGGTATGGTCATCAAATTTCCGTCCGAATTTTTACGTTGACCGATTTGACCGAAAATTCGAACACAATATTTTCCAATTTTCTATTGTCCGAACCCGGTTTGAACCCTAATTTATGCATGTCCGATTTGTCCGACCTGGAAATGTTCCAAAAAATTGGGTATCGGACATCAAGTATCCGTCCGATGTCCGATTTGTCCGAACTCGGATTGACCCGGACCCGAATTTTTGACAGCCCTAATAGTAACCCAAAATTTAAGCAATTTTCTTGTTTACACTTAGATGTTTTTTCTTTTAAAAAAAATAAAAACAACAAATTCGCATAATATCTCATAAATCACGCTATTAATTCAAATAATTCAAATAATCCTCTAATTTTAGACATTCTCCCTCTTCCAATTTCTCTCTCCAAATGCCTCAAATATTCTTAGATGACCACATTCTTCGTCTTTGATGATCACACTGATTGGTAATTTGATGACCACATTCTTCGTCTTTGATGACCACATTGATTGGTATTCAATTTTGACCACACTATGTGACTTTGATGACCACACTGATTGGTATTTCATGACCACACTATTTGCATTTCATGACCACACTGACTGGTATTAGATTTTGAGCACACTATTTGACTTTAATGACCACACTATTTGTCCTTTGATGACCACAATGACTGGTATTAGATTGTGACAACACCCTTTGCCTCATGACCGTACTAATTGGTATTTGATGTCCACACTCTTTGCATTTGATGACCACACTATACTTGTGATTCTCCATTGACAAACGACATATCTGTTGTAATTGATGCATAATTCTTGGCAATCATATCTATAAAATTGATTTTATTTTTTAGACAAGAATAATTAGATTTTTATTCAATTGAATATTTTTCCCTTAATTGTCTCTAAGTAACCTCTTTTGTTTACAATAGAAAACCACTAGTTGTTTTTAAGGGGTGGAAAGTAGTTTTTCATTAAAATACCACATGTGTGACAGTTTTAATCCCATCCATCGAATCCGGATTGGACGCTCCAGATTGCTTCTTCCTACCTTCCTACCTAAACTCTCTTCCTATTGGATCTGTTCCCATATATAAATATATACACCAAAAAAAAAAAAACCACCACAACTTACCAATAAGTAATAACGCACCACAATTCCACCATACCCGCCACAATTTCAGCACACCATACCGCAGCACATAGCATAAAAGAACAGGGCCATAGATTATTATTATTATTATTATTATTATTATTATTATTATTATTATTCCTTTTTCATAGTTTGATATATTTTTGTCAACTTTTTTATAATGACCATAAGCCTTAAAAATTATTGTTATTATTATCATTATTATCACTATTATTTTTATTTTTGTTATTTAAAATATTATTATTATCATTATTATTATTATTACTATTATTATTTCATCATCATCGAACACGTAGTTATTAAGATCACAATCCAGATTACGATTTTACGATGATAAATATGACAATACGTTTAATTTATTGGTACATAATATATTTTGAATTTTGAAACAGTCAACATAAACATGAAGATATGATAGGTGGTGGTGTTGTTGTTGTTATTATGATTTTTATTATTATTATTATGATTATTATTATCGTTATAAATTTTAGCCTTTGGGTGCTTTTAAAAATCTTAAAAACTATTAAATAATTATTACTATTATTACTATTTTTTTTATTGTTGTTATTATTATTATTATTATTATTATTATTATTTATTATTATTACTACTGCTATTATTACTATTACTATGATATATTTATAATTATATTGTTTATTATTATTATTATTATTATTATTATTATTGTTAGTTAGTTAGTTAGTCAATCAGTTAGGACCTTTGCAAAAGTCCAAATAAAATATTTATTTTGTATTAGTTATCATAATACTTTTAATTTGGTTTACTTGTTCATTAAAAAATTTAGATAAGCAAATAATTGACTAATAGAATCAAATTAAAATTAAAATAGAATTTTAATTTATGTAAAAATATCTATTTAATATTAAACTTTTAAATTCTCTATTTAATATCGTCGGGTCAACGCGTGCGAAGCACGCTTTGATCAGACTAGTATATATATATATATATATATATATATATATATATATATATATATATATATATATATTCAAAGAATCTTTCAAGCTGGAAAGCAAACACAGTTTCTAAAGCTGGGAGAACAATCCTTATTCAGTCAAATTTGGAGTCGTTACCAGCTCACACTATGCAATGCTTCCTTATGCCAAAATCCACCTGTAACAGTCTAGACCGAGTAAACAGAAATTTTTTCTGGAAAAACTCGGCCGAGAAGGGATTGCCTATGATCTCTTGGGACAAGATTTGTAAACCTAAGGACAAAGGGGGGCTTGGATTACGTAAAACACACGCAATAAATCTTGCATTTCAATGTAAATTGGTTTGGAAATTGATGCACGACAAAGACAACCTTTGGGTTTCGTAAATGTGAGCTAAGTACAACCGCTCTGGGGAAGGGTTTATGAAAACTCCAAAATCATCAAATTCATGGGTCTGGAAAAATATTTGCAAAGCATACAAGGTGTGCAAAAAAGGATTTCAGTGGAAAATTGGCAATGGGCTAAAGGTTAATTTCTGGAATGATAATTGGTGCAATTAGCTACCTTTATCCTTCTTAGCTAATCAATCCGCGACTCATCAAGGAAGTAAAGTGACTGTTAACGAATTCATTATTAATAATGAGTGGGACCAAAACAAACTAAGACAAGTGCTATCAGAATCACTAGTCCAGATGGTGCTTCAGACTCCTATTCCAAGTTTGGAGGAACAGGATGAATTGTGTTGGGGCCTTACTGGTAATGGTGAGTTCTCAACAAAGTCTACCACCTGGTTATGTCATGAGTTAGATCCAGAGCCTAAGTGGGAAGGACACTGGATCTGGAAGCTAGACATTTAACCGAAGCTAAAAATTTTCCTTTGGAGAATTTTTCATAATAGTCTCCCTTTTAGGTGTAACCTTCTACGCAGAGGTATCCTCCTGGACCCCTGTTGTCCAATTTGTAACCAAGACTTGGAGACTGATAGTCATGTTTTTCATCATTGTCACTTCATAAGTAAGGCCTGGGATATGGCCAAATCCCATGGTTGGCTACCTTCTTTTGCTAATTGGCCAACAAATGGGGAGGGTAGCAGTTTGTTACAGTCGTTCAAAAACTCTCTTCCTCCGAATGAGCTCCAGAGAGCCTCCTACCTCCTGTGGAGCATTTGGAAAGAGCGTAATGAATGCGTCTTCAACAAATCCATCTTCAACGTCTCAAGGGTCATCGTCTGAGCCAAGAAATGTTTTGCGGAGTGGCGAGCTAGGACTAGATTCAATTTCAAGGATCAACCTCAATGTCATCAAAGTCAACGCCTTCATATTGGCCTTTGGGGCCAGAATTATATCCAAGTTAGGTGGAAACAACCGCAGGATGGGTGGATAAAGTTGAACTTTGATGGTTCTCAAAACCATCAAGGTTCAGCAGTAGGTTTCGTCATTCGTGACCACCTGGGTCAACTACGAAAAGCGGGTGCAATGCCGGTTAATTCTCAATCGATTCTGTTGACGGAAGCTTTGGCTCTACGGTTTGGTCTATAACTAGCTATCCAGGAAGGGTTCACTAAGATTCATATTGAAGGGGATAGTCTTATCTTAATTCAAGCTATCCAAGGTGTCGTCCATACACCCTGGTACATTGACATGATTGTCAGAGATATCAAAAAACTTATCACTCAGTTGGAGGATTCAAATTTTTGCCACATCTATCATGAGGCAAACTCAGCGGCGGATTGGATGACGAAGTTTGGCCACTCTCTAAACTCAAATGGCCTTTGGACTTGCAGCCCCTCTGTAGATTTTTCTTTTATTATTCTTGTAGATAACATGGGGAGATGCCTTGATAGAAGGGTCCCCTAAGTTTTTGTTGTACCTGTTTTACCCGTATATATATATATATATATATATATATATATATATATATATATATATATATATATATATATATATATATACATACATATATATATGTAACAACCCGAAGAAAATCGCCGCTTAATACGTACTTATTAGTAAATAATCAAGGTTATATGTAATTATAATTAAAGCGCGTGTTCCAAAATTTTTGTTTTCCTATCCAAGTGTGTTATATGTAAGTCATGTATGATTTAAGTTCTTTTGAAACTATGTTGTATTACCTTTAAAGATTTATTATTTCTCAGGTTATGGTTATGTATGTTACTTTTACAAGGAAGAACTCAAAAGTATTTTCATTTAAGTTGTGATTTAAGTACAGGTTAAGTTCTAGTTTCCCATGTACGGGTTAAGTATGGTCAAACTATGTAAGTTATGCTACTTTTTAATGTTTGTTTGTTATTTATATTGTTGTTAATGTTTTGGAACCACGTTATAGAACTAAAACGAATTATGAAAATATTCTTACATTATTAGGGGTATATGTACTGAGTTTAACTCACTTTTCTAAGTTTTATGTTTTCACTTTAGGAATCTCGGCAACGGAGAAGGGAAAAGCCCCGGAAGGACGATACCCTAGAGCCTCTTAAGACGAATGAAGGTGGTTAAAGACTCATTATAACAGATTTAGGAGAAATTGTGATATTTTTGGCTTGTATAAGTTTTAATTGGGTTGTGTTGTATTGTTTTGAGGTGGTTTAAGTTAAGTTATGTCTTGATGATGCAGGTTCGAAGTTAGTTTATGTTTTGGTTGTTTTGTTGGGTTTAGTTATAGCCTTGTCCACCTCCGTGGATGGCGGTAATACTCCCAGGTGTTTATCCGCTGCGTATCATTGGGTTGGGCGTATCATTAGCTTTATCTAGTGGTTAGTAACCTAGGGGCGTTACAGTTGTGGTATCAGAGCAAAACAAACTTGGAGAAACACCTTTGGGATATCTTTAGGTTTTGAGGAAAAAGTATATGATAAAATTAGAGGTAATTAACCAATATAAGGAATGCGATAAGAGTTTATATGTATGTGACTTATTAGAATTTAAGTACATAAGGTACTTGAAGAAATGCTTAGGTTTTGTTCTAAGTCGAACAAGGAAATTCGGGGTATGAGAAAAGTCTAAGTATATGCATAGTGGTGTGAAAAGATCTAGGGAATAAAGATTTATGCATGAATATGGGAAAGAGTTGAGTATAGGTTGAAGTTTATGATTTACTACAAGTTCATAAGTCGGAAAAAGATTGATAAATGATGATGTTATGCATGTTTATGAGAAATGTTAAGATATAAAGTGATGTGATGTTATAAGTTTGAGATCAATTATGATACCTGAAGTTGTTTAAGATTTGATATAGGTATGAGTTTCGTCCGTGCAAGTTTACAATATAAGCTTATGCCGGTAGAATGTTTGTTTTATTTTATTAATTCATAACTTGATATAGGATATGTTGGATGGCCGATCCCAAATTGCAAAACCCTCATGCAATATTGACAAAACCGGAGGAGTGCGGTTCTTCACACATTATGAAGTTAATGGAGGTTTTCCATACGTTAAAGGAGAATCCACACTCTCAATATCATCTTCAAGATGTTGAATGACTTTCACTTTATCTCTTTTATGTTAATGATAGATGATTAACCGAAAAGTTTCGAGTAAAGGTTAACCCTTATGGGAATAAGTTATAGTTTAAGGGGTATGTAATGATCTATGTGGCAACTGAACCGTGTAGCTAGGGTTCGTAATGAGATATTGATTCTTGACCTATTTTTTTTAGGATATGTGTCCTTGTAATGGAGGTCCTTATAAGATTGGAAATCAGGAGTTCGATTGGGCTAGCATATTTACCTATGTGAAAGTCATTTCATTTTACAATCGATAACGAATTCGAAATTGCCAAAACCTTACGCTATTCGTACGGAACTAGGGGAGCTAGTATCCATACATGTTTCTAAAATGATGGAAGTCTTTAGTAAGTTAAGACAAAAATCCATAGTTTAAATACCATGATTGAGTGAGGAGAGTTCACCGTTTGCTGACGCCTCTCCCATCTAGTTATTCATGTATAGAATTTCCAAAACAAGTATCATGATTTCCTCTACACGCATAAGCAGGACATACGCGAGGAAAGGTCTCAGATATCAGGAGCATAGACCACTATGACCTTCAGGTTGCTACTTCAGGATTATGTGGGCCTCAAGGGTATCTCATATAGGAGATACCGTATTAGTGTAGCGACCTCTCGGGACCTTAATCGTTTCTCTCGCTATATCGTATGATTCTAATGAGATAAGTGTGGTATAAGTAGCATCGGGTCCTAAGGTCATCAAAAATAAGTTTCAACCAAGAAGTAGAAAGTAAGGGTAGAAATGGGCCAAGAGTGACCCAAGATCTAAAGAAAGCAATGGCTCAGACGATGAAGTTGATCTACACCTCCACCTAGGACGGTTGGGATATGCAAAGATGGTTATATGAGGGTAAGAGAATAATGATGTTTATTTAATATGTGTATATAGCCGGGTTGGACGTAATCGGTAACGGTGATGTGTTTGTAAGAGAAGACTATATTGCCAACCAAATTATGCTTGAGTGCCGCCCGAGTTAATTTTGGGACTAGGGCAAATAGGTCTGACCCAAGGGATGTTCAGGGGAAGTGTAAGTACACGTGGTGGTTTCTAGAACGGGAAGCAAACATATACATGAGTGTATTCCCCCTCGATTTTTGCTAGGGGAACCATCGTATGACAAGATTTTATGTAGTCTAAGACGTCTGTGAAACCATGAATGGCATGACAAATGTGTAGATAGGCATGTAATCTTAGTGTAACCGATTACATTTAAGTTGTTGTGTGTAGGGTTATCATAAGTACTTTCAAGTTTAAGTAGCCGTATTTCAGGGAACCCTACTGAAATTACTACAAAGTGATAGGGAAGAAAAGTGGTCACGAGTTCTCAATTATTTATTTTTGGTTTCACGGCCTAGTAATGATGATCAACAAGGTGAACAGAGGTTTTGATGAATATAGTATCCATGATAGGGGGCAATGGCACGAACGCAGAGATTCTGACATTCATCGAGGTGATACTTATTGTTATCATACTCATGTGTAATGGAAAATGTTGGGAAAAGAAGTATAGTGAGAGAAGGAGAAAATAATCGAGTTAGAAAATTTATCATTAAGAATGGCAAAAAGGGAGCCGTGGGATCAGGTGAATATACTTATATGTATATCTATGGGTGAATTACATGGAGGGATATCCGACATGACTTTAGGGATTTAGAAGCCTCTGCCCTCTGCCAATGTTCATATACCGGAATCCAGTAACTGTTGTTAACGCACAACTATTATGAGGTTCAAACCTCTTATGCATGACTATCATACTTCAAATTCATTAATTGAACCAAATCCTTATCTCACAGTCGCATTATGCATCCTCCTAATAAACTCTCCTTTATCAACGCAATATTGAATCCAAGTTTATCATTTTCTGTCAGTGTTCATCTTCAAGAATTCTTATGAGATTCTATCTTTGTTATCGGCCAATCATTCTAGCTCATTAATGATATGTCTTTATCGACTTGTTATCAAATCATGATCAGTTTTCTTATGGCCACTACTTTTCTTTTAATTGCTACCAACTCATCATTCCATTAGTAATGGACTTCACTTATTTCCTAGGGCCCTTTATTTGGCCTATCCTTTCTTTTTATAAGTAATTATTATTCTCTAAATTGAATCTACCTACGATCTTCAAAGTTTAGCTCCAATAAAAGTCATTATTCATTCAGGGATAAAAAATTTATCCTAATATTCTTCTCTCCAAGCTAAGCTCATTTAAGTATTCTTAAGAGTCTCCTTATTCAGGGAATCATAGTACTCACTACTATTATCAACTATCTCTTAGTAACCATCATTCATACCCAATAGATCCACGTGTTGTTAAACTTATGAACTATCCACCTCTCACCATGAGGTAGTAAATCCATCATGTAAATCTCCGTTCCATGATTAGTTTGGAGGTTCATAATTATACCCCTTGACAATTGTATCTTTCCATTGCCATGTTTTTTCCCTCTGTACCTACCTATTTCTCTTATAGGAAATAAAAAGGGGAGTAAATTGCCTGGTATTAGTTCGAATGGCGCTATTATGGTTTATGCGATAAAGTTGAAAAATATTGGAAACAGTTTCTAAAGAAGGATATACAGGACCTTTGAGTCTAGATTGCTTGAGAGTAGGACGGGTATTACTGCAAGGATATATGATATTTGAAGGAGTAGCTAGTTTTACAGAAGAGTGAGAGTCTAATGGATAAATTTTAAAAGGGGGTACACGTCGTCCCCCCATCTTTATGCAAAGAAATGAAAAGGTTCAGATAATTAAAAGATGTAACACCCAGTGCCTTGGGGTAGATAGGAAACATTTGCATTCACTGACGAAAGCTTATTCGAATGTATGTGAAATATGAATTCATAGTCCCATGAATAACCGACTTAGTTATTCATTCACGAATGATGACCTTAGGGTTAGACATGATAATCGACCAGATTATGAAAATAAGCCGAAGGAAGGAGCAAGGCAGATATTCCTGCTGGATAAATACATTTATCAAGTCTCAAGAAGTGAATCATAAAGAAAACTAGCGACTCCGTAATGTCCCTAGTGCAGGACAGGTAGTGTATGATAATGTGGGTTAGGTTATAACCTCTCTAAAGATCATAAAGTTGAGATATCATACCTAAAATAGTGTGAAGTCATCCTTTGGTGTAGCTATCTTCTTTAAGTTCCAAAAACGCAACCTAACTTCAAACTGCCAGATAGAATGGCGCATGTGGAATTTAAGGGGTCCAAAACCCAGTTATGAACTGATATAAGCAAAGTTCATAGAACCTATAGTATGTTCCCTTAGGGGCACCTGTACATTTATAAAGAAGGGAGATGTCCGTTTAAGATTATGCATAAATTGTAAAGGATTGGACAAGGTTATCCGAAGTTGGAATGGTTCGAAAGTTGATTTTAGGCTAGGGTAACATCAAAACAAGGATTAAGTCGGAAGATATACGTAGGGTTGCTTTTAAGATTTGATACGAATATTATGGGCCTATAGTTGTGTCTTTGAGCTTACCAATGTGCTAACAATATTTATGGGTTTCAAGAACTAAGCATATGGGTGAGTGTAGGCAAATGTACGTTGCGCTTCTGACAAGGTATTGGTCCACACTTAAAGACTCAAAATGGACATGAACGACAAGTGAGGAATTAGTCACAAACTTCAAAGCAGCGTCAATCAGTTTCTAAGTTGCCAAGGCATAGGCTTTGATTAAAAGAAATAACATCCTTAGGACATTTATAAATTAATCCAGAGCAGCAATTAATCCCAAGATAAGAGGTTGCGAGGCATAGTAGATCGTGGTTACCAATGCACTCAGGAACTTGTTTGAACATTTCCTTGCTGTGACCAAATTGTGGAGGGAAACCCCAAAATGGTGTAGACCGAGGAATGTGGGGAAGCTTTTCAAGGACTTAAGAGAGGATTCAGTATAGTTCAAGTGCACACCTAATATTCCGACCTCAATGGCACCAACTGTGCAGAACATGAAAATAGAGATGATATACCGGAGGGAAACATGAGATTGAGATTGATCAAGTCTGACCATTTTATTCCAATAAATGAGAGTTGGAAAATAGACAAGTTAGCCACTATTTATGTGAAAGGAAAAAGTAGTGAGGCTACACGGCATTCCAAAGGACATAGTCTCTGACCGAGATACCAAGTTCCATTCACGATTTTGGGCAGCTTTGCAAAGGGCGTTTGGCACCAAGTTGAGCTTCAGTAGCTCGTATCACCCAGAAACCGATGGCCATATAGAAAAGATAAATCAGATAGTGTAAAACCTGCTTAGGGCTTGTGTTTTAGACTTTAAGGGAAGCTGGGAAGACTTTTTACTGTTAGTAAAGTTTTCCTACAATAGTAGTTATCAAGTTACAACTCAAATGGCACTGTTTGAAGCCTCTACAGCAAGAAACGCAGGACTCCTTTATGTTGGAGTGATTTGGAGGAAACCCTGTTGGTAGGTCCTGAGTTTTTACAAGACATGATGGATAAAGTTTGAGTCACTCAACAGCTTATTCGGGCGGCCAGAGCCGACAGAAGAGTTACGCAGATAGGAGAAAGAAACCCCTAGAGTCTTAGCCAGGGGGCAAAGTATTTCTCTAGGGTTCACCCACTAAAGAAGCACGTATATTCAATGTTAGAGGGAAGTTAAGTCCTCAGTATGTTAGGCCTTATGGGGCTATTGAAAAGATCAACCGATCGCTTATAGGCTTGAATCGCCTACCAAGTTAGAACATATTCATGATGTGTTCCATGTTCTCAGTCTCGAAAGTATATACCAGACCTAAACTATGCAGTTGAACCCAAGCCAGTGGCTACCGCGGAGAATCTGTCCCATGAAGAAGGACCGATTCAGATTCTAAGCGGAGGGTTAAGTTTTTACGCTCCAAAAAGATCCCTTTTAATGAAAGTCCTTTGGGTTAATCATCCCCACAACGGAAGCTACATGGGAAAACAAAAAGAACATGCGAAACAAGTACCTCCATCTGTTTTAAGGCAAGACAGTGAAGATAAGAGGGTAGTATTACATACATGACTTACATCTGTTTTAAGGCAAGACACTGAAAATCTTTTTTTTTTTTTTTACTTCAAAATTTTACTTAAACCAAACAAGAGAAAGAAATTTACTTTACCCCCAAAATTTTTTCCTCATAATCTTTTTTCCACAAGATTTTTTTTCCATCATGTTTTCTTAGGTCCAAACGGACCCTAAGTGAGTTATGGAAGTCTATAGTTAAATGTGTTCATCACAATATATATCATTGATGTTCATTTGTGAAGAGTGAGGGAATCCATCATTTTAGACTATGGACATTAAGTATTACCAAACAGGACATCACGTATGTGGACTGTGAACAGGGCATTCATCATGTAGTTTTATTCATTTGTAAATAGTGATGGGCATCCAGTTTGGATTGTGGACATCAAGTATTACTAAAAAGGATAATGCGCACATGGACTGTGGACAACATGATTCTTCGTATGCATTATACCGAAGTGGACATCTTCAAGGACAATACACTCAAGTAAATTAATACTTGGCCTTGAAATTTCATGAAGTGGACATCTAGTTATATCTATGTGCACTTCGAGTATAAATTGCAAGGACATTAGGTTCATAGATCATTACACAATTCATTGTTGCGTCATACAAACTTGACATCCAAGAATAACAGTGGTGGACATCAAGCATTGTCAACATGGGCATTAAGTATTACAACAGGGGACATTAAATTACAACAGGGCACATCAAGAATAATATTATTGGCACATAATACTTGATGTCCACTGCTGTTATTCTTGATGTCCCTTGTTGTTGTGCTTGACATTATTATATGCCAATAATGTTATTCTTGATGTCCCCTGTAATACTTAATGTCCCCTATTGTAATATCTAATGTCCATGTTGGTAATGCTTGATGTCCGCTACTGTTATTCTTGGATGTCAAGTTTGTATAATGTCACAATGCATTGTGTAATGATCTATGAACCTAATGTCCTTGCAATTTATACTTGAAGTTCACATAGACATAACTAGATGTCCACTTCATGAAAGTTCGAGGCAAAGTATTAATGTGTTTGAGTGTATTGTCCTTAAAGATGTCCACGTCGGTATAATGCATATGAAGAAACATGTTGTCCACAGTCCATACGCGCATTGTCCTTTTTAGTAATACTTGATGTCAACAATTCAAACTGGATGTCCATCATTATTTACAAATGAATAAAACTACATGATGAATGCCCTGTCCACAGCCCACATTAGGGGTGTCCAAAACCGGTTAATCGTAGTTTCGGTTAACCGTATATGCGGTTAACCGCCTTTGCGGTTTACGAATTTTATAAACCTAAACCTAAACCGCTTTCGGAAACTAGAAACCGAAATCGAACCGAAACCGCATTGATAACATGGTTAACCGTTTTTTGGGTTCGGTTTATGGTTAACCGCCGGTTTTTAGTTATTTAAAGTAACAAGGAAGAAAGATTAACATTTTACTTCTAAATTTCAAATTTTGCACCTAATTTAATCAAGACCGGTTGACAAAAATGCAAAACCGAAACCTAAACTGCTTATACCGGTTTGGTTAACCTAAACCGCAATTTTCAAAAAATCCAAATGGTTAACCGCTTTAACCGGTTTGGTTTATGCGGTTTTGCGGTTTGGTTTTTGGTTTAGGTTTTTGTTGGACACCCCTACTCCACATACGTGATGTCCTCTTTGGTATACTTAATGTCCATAGTCTAAAATAATGGATTCTCTCACTCTTCACAAATGAACATCAACGACATCAATGATATATTTTGTGATGAACACATTTAATAGTGGACTTTCATAATTCACTTAGCGAATATCAACAACATTATCTGTGATGTACACATTTAACAGTGGACTTTCATAAATGTGGGCATCAACCCTTAGTACTGTGGACATCAACGAATACCAATGTTCACATCAAGTACAACAGAACGACATACACACCCATAACAAATTTTCCTAATTTCCACTTTTGCTGACCTTAACATCCATTATGGCCTCACTTGATGTCCACACAGAATTCAAATTTCTCAAAAAAAAAACCTCAACCTTCTTCTCCAGCGCCTGGAACCGCCATTATAATGATTGGCTGACAAAGTGATGTTCTATGCGACAAAGACACTCAAAATCTTCTTTTTCTCTTCTTCCTCCTTCTTCCCTTCTTCCTCTTTTATGAAACAGAGACACTCGTAATTAAGGAAACGAAATGGAAGAATGAATTGGGGAGGCAAACATAAATCGCAAGCAACCCTAAATCGAATCAATTAAACCTTCAACCAAATAAAAATAGACGCAGAATGAGAAATTGAAATTGGGGAGTTTCAAATGCTTGGAAGGATGAACGATGATTGAGGAAAGAGAGTAGAATTGGGTTTAGATTATGTTCTGCCTTAATTGCTAGTTTTGCATGCGTTTGGGATCCCAACAATGAATTAAATGTGGCACCTTGACAATTGCGCTGATCAGTTTTCTCTCTCTTTTTTTACTCCCAATCTCACGTGATTACATTTATTTGGAACAAAAAATAAAAGCAAAACACTAAATTAATTACAACCCTTAATCTTTGATCTAATGGCCTGCATTCCTCCTGCTAACATGCTCACATTTAACCAATGCTCATTTTATCACCTCCCATATATATATATATATATATATATATATATATATATATATATATATATATATTCCTTCTCTTTTCTCCATCAGTGGGGGTTCCCGAATTTTGTCGATGCTTCTCATGTGTTTCTATGTTCCTAAATTTATCTCTTTTCTTCATTAGTTAGGACCGTTAATAACTGGGTTTTCTTGAATTTGGAAAATGAATTGGTCATATTTTGGTATGTTGGTGGCTATAGAAGGACGATTGTATGGATTTGATGCAGGAACCAAGAGAGGGATGAGAGAAATGAAGAATATCTCTCGAGAAACCTACACAAGGAATTCGATATAGACTGGAAATTGAAGGACAATGGGTTTAGGAGGGAGAAGAGAGAATTAGAGGGATAAACGGAGATATATTTCATCCATTGATTGCCTCTACATGTGATTCATATGATACTTAAATAGGAAAGAAGACCCCTTCCCCAAGACACTAATAACTAAAATAAAGATAAAACAAACTCTAATTTATTAATTAATTTCCTGTATCATACCACCCATCATCAAAACAACCTTGTCCTCAAGGTTGGAAAGAAGAATCATAGCGTCCAACTGTTCTTGCGGACTCCAAAACAGAGGATCGATTGACAGTCGAAGGACATTAGTTGTGGAATGTATCAACCTTATTGAAGTAGGACAACTCATTGCGTAGCCATATCTAACCATAGGCTCCTCAACTCGAAAAATGACCATCAATAGCAAACTTCCACCTCAATGATATCGATGCCACCATGTCTTTGGGATCACAAACACGAACTATGACGAGGGCCTTAAGTCCAACTGCAGTATCAGTTATAATATGATGGCATCGATGGAAAAATACTTCCAACCCACCTGGATCAAAAACCATGATCATGAACTCAACTTTGTTGATGACACTAAACCCAGTAAGCTTCAAATGACAAATATTTCTCCTATCCCACCTGGATCAAAAGGAATAGAGCAAAGGCATGCATCTCATTTCCTCCTATCGTCTTCTGCTACTAAAATGCCCACATCACCTTCAAACAACTCCAATTCTGGCCTAGGGCTCCACTTCCAATCTAACCCTATTGTTGAATATGTAACCTCCTTATTTAACTAATTCACGTCATTAACTATGCCATATTTTTCCATACCACCAACACACTTTAGATTCAAAGAGTGTATGCCTTTTTCCTTTTCAACAGTTTGAGAGTGAGCTTTGCTAGTAACAACACCTTCGTTATGCCCATCAGTTCTTAGAGCTGCAACTCCAAAATTGGTTCTCTCAAGCATTTTTTCGAACACTTGGTGTGCAGCAAGTGATGAGTATTTTGTATTGTATGTATTATATCCCTATCATCCCAATTGATTTTTCCCCCATCATTCACCAATATAATCATGTACTGTGAACTCAATTTTCTGCGCTTATGCCCAAGGGAGAAGGGTTCATCACAGAACTCACAAAAACCTCTATCCCATTTATCAAAGATTTCATCAAAAGAAATTGTGTAGTAGGAATGAATTTTCTTACTCTTCTTAGCAGCTTCCAATAGAGCAATTACTGACTCGTTAGAGTTAGTGCTAATCTGGTCTTCTTCTCCCTTGTCTTCTTCCCTTGGATCGTAGCTTTGTTGGGTTAGGATATCTTTTTGGGGTGCCTGGAAACTCATCAAATCTTCCTTCGCCATAGTTGAATTTGCACTTTCATGTTTAGTCTCCATTGCTTTGATATAAGATATCATTTGAGAGAGCATCTACAATTGCTACTCGAGCCTCCGATTCTGGTGAGAAATATGTTGTTGCGGCTCCATTAATAGTTTTGACATAATTTTTTGTTGCTCATGGATCGAACACAAGATCTTTTCCATGGTGGGCAGGTCTTGAGGTGGCTGTTGTATAGAGTTCCAGTTTTGTGGCGCCATACCATCCTAGTGGATTGAGAGCTCTAATACCATTGATGCAGGAACCAAGAGAGGAATGGGAGAAATGAAGAATACCACTCGAGGAACCTACACAAGGAATTTGATATAGATTGAGAATTGAATGAGAATAAGTATAAGGAGGAAGAAGAGAGAATTTAGAGGGATAAACTGAGATACATTTCATTCATCAATTGCCTCTACATGTGATTCACAGGATACTTAAATAGGAAAGAAGACCCCTTCCTCAAGACACTAATAACTAAAATAAAGATAAAACAAACTCTAATTTATTAATTAATTTCCTGTATCATATTCAACAATAGGGTTAGATTGGAAGTGGAATCCAAGCCCAAAATTGGAGTTGGTTGAAGGTGATGTGTGCATTGTGCTTGCGGAAGACAATAGAAGGGAATGGGATGGATACATTTACTCTATTCCATTTGACCCAGGTGGAATAGGAGAAGTCTTTGGCCATTTGAATCTTATTGTGTTTAGTGACGTCAATGATGTGAAGTTCATAGTCATGGTTTTCGATCCTGGTGGGTTGGAATTATTTTTCTATTGACGACATCTCATTGTGGTTGGTATACACTTGGACTTAAAGTCTCGGTCATAGTTCATCCTAGAGACAATATGGTATAGCTCACAATTAGTAGCATTTGGTTGTCGCTTGATCCTCTGTTTAGGAGTCTACAAGAACCATGCAATGCTAGAAGTCTTTTTCCAGCCTTGAGGACAAGGCTGTTTTGAAGAGGGATGGTTTGATACAGGGGATTTATGGCTTTTAGAAAAATAACAGGATTTTATATTTCGACTTGATTTGTTTAGTGTCTTGGACAATGGGTGACATTATGCTTGTTTTGATAGCTATATAAACCATCTTATGAGTGGAAGTTGGAAATCAATCAATGAAATATATCTTTGTTTATCTCTCTAAATTATCTCTTCTTCCACCTTAAACTTATTCTCATTCAATTCTCAATCTATATCAAATTCCTTGTGTAGGTTCCTTGAGAGGTATTCTTCATTTCTCTCATTCCTCTCCTAGTTCTTGCATCAGGATTTTGGATGCAAAGGGTTGGAACCATAGCTTTTCTTGAATCTCAACGTTGCTTGAGTGGCCAATCAATACATCAATAAGGGGAATTTGGTGTATCAAAAGGTGGAAGGGATTGAATTAGGGTTGATGTTTGACTATTTTGTTCCTATCTTCATTTCTTTTATTTTGGTATAAGGTGTTGGAACCATGATTTTTATGCAAACTTGATTGTTGCCACAAACATCGACAAAAGCAACAACAATAATAAAAACAACAACAAAATAAAAAATAAAAACGAAAATAAATATAATAATAATAATAATAATAATAATAATAACAACAATAATAATAATAACTATATCACATTCAAAAAAGCATAATTAACAATAACAATCATGTCCCTTTTGGTCATTTAACATTCATCGGTTGCTGCAACCATTATTTTACCGAACACATTCTTTCTGATGGTCATTTTAGCCGCTATCAGCTATCCACTAATATCCAACGGGTATCCGCTACTCAAATAACTATCCGCTACTCGATCCATTCCATTTTCCGAACGTAGCCTTAGACATAGGAGTGCTCAAAGCTATATCAACTCCCTTGAAGACTCTTCATGGATTGAAACCTCTTGTTTCCTGGAGGTTTCCTCTTGTTTCCAGGAGGTTTCTGCCTTAATCGCTGGCTACCACCAATATTTGTTTTGCAATCAAACATGAAATAGAACTCAGCTCAATACTAACATCATCAAGACAAGTCATGTTCTCTCTGTTGGTGATTAGATCCAAATTAGAAATCCCTTCAGCAATAAGGAGATTAAGTAGCCTATGTTTATTATTCCTAACATTATGACTCCTTATCCTAATTAATGCATTAATTAGTAGGTCTATAAATGCATGTGTAAAGTACATGCTTAGAGATTAAAGTAGGTTCTTGGTTCAATCATTGACCTAAGTTATAGGGAACATTTTGTAGGCAACAAAGTACTTCTGCATAATGTGGTGTTGTGCTAGGAAATTCCCAGGGACCATACTAGGGCTAGTATGACGTATGCTCAAAAGTCATTCTCCAACTGGGTCTACTCTTGATGCATACTTGTAAAGATCATAACATACAGATCAACTTATTAGTTATTTCTCAATGCAACATGGTATGCCCCATCAAGCAGGCCCTCAAGGAGTGGCTTGGCTTCCCTAACTTTGCTACATCTACTGGGCTGGATGACTGGAAGCAGAGCTTATTACGTCAACAAGCCTACGCGTTACAACGTAGCTCATCTAGGGCACGTTTTGCGCCTACACTTACTACATTGGGATGGAGAGGAACTAATTGAATCATCAGAACAAAAGGAGAAAAGCAGCAACCATTATCATTGGGAAACTCAAACGGGAAGTTGTGACAAGGAGTTTTCACATAGCTATGCCGTTTAAGAGAAATAAAGAAGAGTTGCCACAGTACTTTGTTCTAAAGTTGTTAGCAATATAAATCCTTTTCGACTTTTGCTATCTATATGTATGTATATGTGTTGTGTGTGTGTGTGTATCCATGAAGAACTAAGAATACCAATTAGAACTAAAGAACTATACAGAATAGCTGAAGTCGTGGAACAGAAGCCTTGAGAAATACTACACTGAGAAGTGTGCCCATTTATACGCTCGTGAAAGCAGATATAGTTGCAGTCAAAATTTACAATTGACAATATCCCTGTAAACTATGTACATTACTTTTCTTGTACAATATGTATAAAACAATGTATGCATTGCCTTGAACAATTGCGTATAATTTAAGTGGCTCTTTGCTCCTACGTCCAGAATCTTCACATGCTTAGTACGGCGGACTTTAAATTCTGATCCAGAACAGAAAACCAACAAACTAGAAAAAGGGGCCAAAGCCAAAAGCACATCTCAACTCATACCTCTGCAGCTGACTTACACAATCAGAGTATGCTCATGGCTTAATAGGCCTAGGAGTTTTTGTCGTAAAGCCAGGCTGTCTTGGATATAAGATTACTGCTAGCAGTAGAGCAAAGACAAGACCAACTACTCCGCTAAATGGCTGTGAAAGATACATCCCACCATTGCACAGTACAGACTTTGGCTGCCCAGTCATAAAGCCACCCATTTGTAATATGAAATTGGAAGCCATAATCCCTGCGCGTATTCCGATGGGGATCAAAAGGTTTCCTTGATTTCTCAGTCGAGCACCTGCCAGTGCCAGAGATAATAGCCATAGCCCAGGAATGGCAAGCAAGGACCTGGAAATCCAAAATGTAAGAATTGACATCAGTCATGAGAAACCAACAGAAGACCAGTACTTCAGGATTTGCATCACACTAATTAGATAACTGGATATAGTTAAAGCAGAATTCCAGATTGATCGCATCAACTCCTACAAAGAAAATTTATAGAGGTCTTGTACAGCTACTCTCAAGGCTCTGCCATGTTTGTTCTTATTATGTTCTTTTACAATGATTAAGTTGACCCACCCCCTGGTCCCCTTCTACATAGTGTAAATCCAGCAGGCTAGTAGGCTGGGAAGGGGGTACGACAACCCCAAATTAGATCGAGGACCAGCTGAAGGCTTACAAGGAGCCTCAAAAAGTACCAACAACTCCCACCATGGAAATTGTAGGCACCAAGATTCGAACCCTAGTGGAGAAGGTAAACTTTCTACTCCCATGCCACTTGAGCTACTCGCTCTTGGGCACTTCTAAGGCTCTGTTTGGTTCTCGGAAATGATATGAAAAGTTGAATAATTTAGTATAAAAAGCCCCTTTTTTCAACCAATCCCTCCATTTTTCTCCCTCTCCAATACTCTGCTTTCATTTAGGATAACCATATTTTCCTCCCACTTCCCTCTCAAAGTTGGGAGGGAAAATGTTCATGACAAAACCATCAAATTTTTCATGATGTTTTCCATCTAACTCTTTTTCTTTCACATTTTTGAAGTTAAGTAAAGAAACCAAGTCAGTTTTCAAAATTTTCTTTCAATCCATAAGTAAACAGGTTTTCAGTCCGAGTATGTGTCCATTCTCAAGTCATGTTCAGCTTGTGGCAGAACTTCACATCTGATAGGGTCAAACTTTTCTTGCTCTACTTCAGGAGTTAACAGTGTTATGGATCATTTGGGATTGTATAACAGGTGGTTCCAAGCCTTATTCAGAAAATTGTCCATCACTTTTTGCTAGTTATTTTTCAAATTTTTTTTCTGCGCACATTTTTTTGGTCAATACAGTGATGCACACACACATACCTCTGTGTTAAGGAAAAGGCAAGTGCCGATAGAAGTATGGCAGAATGATATCCAAGGTCAGCAGCAATTTCTTCCAGCAACCATGACCTAAAAAGTAGTTCTTCAACAAAAGCAATACCAGTTGCGGCCAAGAAGCCCTGGGCAGCTAGAAGAAACAATTGTCCATATGCTTTCAACTTTGTCGTAAGATCCAAGGAAGATGAAATCAATTGCAAAGGCCATGAAAGTTTGGTGAAGCCAAGAAGTGCATTAACAGTCTGTATAGACATAACCAGTACGACCCCACCAACAAACCCTGTGGAGAAGTCCTGAAGCTATATGCACAGAGAGAAGACCTAGTGAGAGAAGAACAGGATCACATGCATAGCTAAACATTAGTAACAAATGCCACTTTTTGTTATGAGCACTCAAAATATGTATTGCTAGACATTAAGGGATGTTCACTATATTCAAAAGGAGACTTTAACAAAACAAAAAGCCTCAAACCTTTAAGCTATAATAATAATAATCTTATCCACAAATCCAAAATGGTGACAAGTGTACCATGATGGAAACTTTGACACCTACTATACTAAGTTTCGTAAAGATAAAGATTGAAGCCAATGATGGAGGACAGAAGACTTATTTTAGGAAGAAGTCTAGAAACAATAACAATAACAATAACAATAACAATAACAATAACAATAACAATAACAATAACAATAACAATAACAATAACAATAACAATAACAATAACAATAACAATAACAATAACAATAACAATTAGCTATTTTGTATGTTTTAGTTTCCAATTCATATTAGGAATACTATAGTTTCCTAAGTTATTTACGAATATTATTCTAGCTTCCTATTTCTATTAGGTTTCATATTAGGCAAGTTGTTTACCTATAAATAAGGACTTTGCTAGCTTTTTTGAACATACTACATTAAATATCGAATATAATTATTGATAATTAAGCACATGGAGGCTAATCTTTTTTCTGAATTCAGCACGGGATGCTGAATTCTTTTCTTTAGCTTTCTAGTTCTCTATCAACTTGGGATCAAAGCAAGTTTTCAATTCCGAGTTCCTCCATTTTTTTGGTTCCGCTGCCGCCCAGTTTCCTAAAAACCTAGCCGCGGCCCCAACCTGAAACCACCACCACACCACATCAACAATCGGCCAACGCCCGCCCCCAGCCTGGTGAGGCGATCCCCGCCGCCACCTGCATGGAAAACCCTAAAATTCCCAATTTCGAAAACCCAAATCTGCGAAATTCCCAATTTCCAAACCCTAATTCATCAGATTCATTCTCAATTCATCAAGGCCACTTCAAATTGCCTTCACCCATCAACTTCCTACCCAATTTCGCCCAAAACCCTCCATTAGTTGCACTAAATCAACCTCCAGGCTACCACAAATAGTTTTCCCCAAATGTCGCGAAACCCTAAGTCGAGACAATTAGTATTCACTGCGTGCTCGTTCTTGTTGATTGGTCGTGCTGCACGTCTCGGTGTTTGCCTACTGTCACAGGAGACCTAGGATGCCAGATTTTACACCAGAGTAGATAGTTCGTTGGTGTGCTGCTGCGTCATCGTGCTACTGCTTTTGCTGCTGGGTACTTCTTTGGGTGCTGCGGGGTGCCCTGTGGAGTTGTTGCCTAGCTGACTGGTTTCTCGCTTCATCAAGTAGGTTCTTATGTATTTCATAATTTGTCCAAATTCACACTTTGCGTTTAGGTTAATTGACAATTAATTGGTTGTTAATTGAGTTTGTTTGGAGCCCTAAAATCTTGTTTTCTGTTTTCCACCAAAAAAAAAAAAAAATCAGGACAATTATGATCATTATCTAGTTGTTTTTCGTTGCTCTGCTTGTTCGTGTGCTTTAGTAGTGGTTGTTAATTGATTTACTTTGTGTGTTCTTTGTTGCATATTGGGTAAAAGAAACCTTAAACTCATATGCCAATCACTATAGCAATGGCATTAGACGAAGGAGTACAGAGACTTCAGACTAGTGTTATGAACTTTGATAAAATACTGGATGATAAGCTAGAACTTGTTAGGAAATATTTTGATGATGAACTCTCACAGATCGTCAGCAGGCCTAATTCTAGGATAGATAATGTTCAGATTGACATTCATACTGTTGCAAGTCATGTCAAAGATCTACAAAGTACAATGAAAAGTTTCTAATCCTCTTTAGTTGGAGTCCATGGTGATGTCACTAAGCTAGAACGACGGTTGGAGTCTCATTTGTCCGATTGCATGCGTGTTAATAATGTGCCAACCCTGCCCCGACAGGAGAATTGTTGCATGATGCCTTGAACTTAGAGCGCTCCATTATCGGATAGCCTAGCAGAGGTCCTAACTCACACAAACCAACCCCCACGAACCTCACCGTACCCGTGACTATGACGATGTAGGATACTATTATGATGAGTATGACAGTTCACTTAGACATCATCATAAAGAGAGAGAACGAACTTACCACCCTCGGCGCCCTTCACCTAGGCATGGCTATGATACCCCAAGGAACTTCAATGATGACCCTTACGTGACTTGAAAATTCGGAGTTGATGTGCCTGAATTTGATGGCAACATGACCCTAATGTGTTCACTAACTGGATAGATCGTCTAGAGAACGATTTAGAATTTTGTGGCATGACAGACATTGCAAGAATTTGCTTCACTAGGATGAAACTTGCCGAGTCTGCTATGAAATATTGGCAAAATGTTGAGAGAGAGATTAACCACATACAGGAACCCCCACTCTGTGGGAAGAGATGAAAGGTTGCTGAGAGCAAAGTATTTGCCAACATTCCATAAACAACAAATGATGAATGAGTGGTTAAACTTGAGACAAACCACTAGTGTATCAGACTACTATTCTCAGTCCGAGGAGATGCAACTTAGGTGTGCCATTGGAGAAGAACCTTGGGTTACTGTGACTAGGTACACCAATGGTCTTAATGATAACGTTAAAGGCGAGGTGGGTCTCCACCAACATGACTCTTGAATAGAGGCTTACCAAAAGGCTTTAGAAGTTGAGAAGTACAAGAAACCTTCCTACTCTCGTAGATAGACAAACCAAGCCAAGGATTCTTGACCCTATAAGACAATCTCGTTTCAAAAAACGATTCTAGCCAGACCACTTAGTCTCCTAAGCAAAGTACCCAACCCCCTCCACCAGCTGCCTCTACTAAGGCTAGTTCCTCACATTCCACCTATGTTCCCTCAACCTCAATGTCATCCATAGTGTCTCACAAGTGTCATGAGAGAGGACATCCTGCTTCTTACTGCCCTAATCGCACCCTTACCAAAGGAGTAGATCCTACTAAAGAGGAGGAGGTCGTAGACGAAACCATTTATCCTGTTGATGGAGATACATCTACGGAGAGCAAAGAACTTAGCTGTCATGAGATGTATTCTTTCTACAACTCAAACTGACTCTTAGAAACGAACTGCTATAGTTGAAACTAAGATACAATGTACCGGTAAGATTCATCGCTTAGTCATTGATAATGGGAGCTCTATGAATGTAATTTCTAAACCTACTATGAGATTTCTAAACCTTAAGCACATACCCTAGTCCACTCCTATTACAGTTCCTTAGGTTGACAAGACTTGTTTGACTCTTACTGAAAAATGTGAAGTCCCCCTCCAATTAGGTGCATATTCTGATACGGTTTGCTGTAATGTGTTACTTATGGATGTTGCCAACATACTTTTAGGTCGCCCTTGGATAAATGACAAAAACACTACTAACTTTGGCCAGGAAAATACATCTTGTGTTTATTCATAAGGGCAAGAAGATTAAGTTGACCCTTGCTCGCCCTGTTGATCATAGTAAGCCAAAGATCCATAAATCTAAACCACCGTCACCCCTTGACCAACCAAATCGAGTGCATTTTCCAACGGCCCAAGAATGTGAAACTGAGGATCAAAGTTCTGATATGTTGCTTGCTGTAGTGGCCAAAGCTACACCTGAGTTCCCTCTAACCACTAATCATGAGTTGTTAATTGATTTGAGTTCCAAGATGTTTCCCCTGACGATTTGCTTGTTGAATTAACCCCTTTGCGAAACATCCAACATACTATAGATCATCCCAAGACCTCTTTGCCTAACTTACCCCACCATAGGATGAACCCTAGTGAACGTGAGGAGGTAAACAGACAAGTCGGGAGTCTGTTGCAAAAGGGCTTCATTCAAACATAGTCTAAGCCCTTGTGTTGTTCCTGCCCTTTTAACCCCTAAGAAACATGGCTCTCGAAGGATGTACATTGATAGTAGAGCTAATAATAAAATCACGGTGAAATATAGGTTTCCCATACCTCGACTTGATGATATGTTGGACCAAATGTCAGGATCTAAGTGGTTCTCTAAAATTGACCTGAGAGCAGGATAACATCATTGAGAATTCTCCCTAGAGATGAATGGAAAACTGCTTTTAAGACTCCTGATGGGTTGTTTGAATGGTTAATTATGCCCTTTGGTTTAACCAACGCGCCTAGCACATTCATGCAGGCTATGACTCATATTCTTCACCCTTTCCTTGGGAAGTTGTTAGTGGTGTACTTTTGATGACATTCTGATATATAACCATTCCCTAGAAACCCATTTACAACCATTCCCTAGAAACCCATTTACAACACTTAGAGGCTAGTGTTTGAGATTTTGAGAAATGAAAAGCTTTACATCAATTTGGCAAAGTGTTCTATCTTCTAATCTGAAGTTGTGTTTTGCTGTCTCTAATAAGGGTATTTCTGCTCATTCTAAGAAGGTTAAAGCTATAGTTGAGTGGCATGAACCTAAACGAGTAAGTTACATTTAACCTACCTGAGGTTTATTGTAATAATTTTTGCACACCCCACATTTGTGAAATAATTTTTACCTTATCTCACATAACATGCAAGTGTTTTTTACCCTACCTGAGTTTAGCTGTTATAATTATTACACACCCCATATTTGTGAAATAATTTTTACCTTACATCACAATAATTGTAAGTGATTTTTACTAAACTTGCTATAACATTAAGTGTGACTAAAAATCTAGACCTTCGAATTCCACCATTACTACTGAAGATCTAGAATCCAAGACGACAATTGAATGCCATACATGTCATCCTAGGAACAAAACATGAAGCAATCTACAATGAAATCTCAATCTTCGTCATCTATGCTCTATTAAACTTTCCTTAACCTCACAATCCTCCCTTACTACCCTCTCCATTGCGGATCACGTAGATCAATCGTTAACCCTTTCGCGCACGTCGATTTCCACCAAAATATGAATCTACCCATACATAGTTAGTTATTGATTCATACACTTCATGATTTAAGTTATTCACTATAAAAAACAAATCAAAAGTGATAAATAAAGAATACCCCTACTACAAGCTAAACGCTTCATTATCTAAGCTATCGGTCACGCGAAAAAATTCTACAACCAATATGATATCAATCGCTCTATTAAGTTGTCGTAGCCTGGTTATGTTGTAGTGTTGGAGTAACACTTACGACAAACCTCAAGTAGGATAAAAATCATTTACAGTTTATGTAAGGTAGGGTAAAAATTATTTCACAAATGTGGGGTGTGTAATAATATTACGGCAAACCTCGGGTAGGATAAAAAAAACACTTAGAGCTTATGTGAGGTAAGGTAAAAATTATTTCACAAATGTGGGGTGTGTAAAAATTATTACAGCAAACCTGAGGTAGAGTAAATGTAATCTACTCAACCTAAAACTATATTTGAAGTGAGACAATTTCATGGGTTTACTACTTTCTATAAGCGTTTTGTTCGAAATTTTAGCAACATCATGGCTCCTATTACTAAGTGCTTAAAGAAAGGTGAGTTTAGATGGACTCAGTGTGCGAGAGAAGCTTTTAAGCTCATCAAACTGAAAATGACCGAAGCCCTTGTTTTGCGTCATCTTGATTTTTCTAACGTGTTTGAAGTTGCTTGTGATGCTTCGGGGGTTGGTATAGGAGAACTTTTGAGTCGAGAAGGACATCCCATACCATATTTTAGTGAAAAGCTCAATGATTCTAAGAGGACTAAGTACACAACTTATGAGAAAGAATTATATGCTTTGGTGCACTACCTAGAACATTGGAGATATTATTTATTGCCTAAGGAGTTTGTCCTGTGGAGTGACCGTGATGCCTTAAAATTCATTAATGATCAGAAAAACCTTCGAGAGAAACATGCTAAATGGGCAGAGTTCATGATTACTCTTTTGTGCTTACACATCGTTCTGGTGTTGAGATTGTTGTTGTTGACTCACTAAGTCGAGTAGGTCTTCTTCGACATAGAATGACCACTAGAGTGAGAGGCTTTAACAAATTGAAAGACCAATATCCCTTATGCCCTAACTTCTCTAAGACTTATGATGAAGTTTCTAATTGTAATCATCATGATTTAGTGGACTATATGATTGTAGATGGTTGTTTGTCTAACTTTTGTGTCCCTCGTACCTCCTTACGTAAGTTCTTGATACAGGAACTTGAATGATGGAGGCCTGGCTGGTCATTTGGGACGGGTTAAAACCATATCCCTTGCATAGGGATGTGGCCTGAGTTGTGTCTCAATGTCGTACTTGTCAACTTGCAAAGGCTAGGAAACAAAACATTGCCTTATACTCACTCTTTCCTGTTTCACACACTCTGTGGCACGACCTTAGTATGGACATTGTCTTAGGGATTCCTCGCACTACTAGAGGTCATGATCGCATACTTGTTGTGGTCGATAAGTTTTCTAAGATGGCACATTTCATCCCTTGTACTAAAACAATAGATGCATAACATGTTGCTAGACTATTCTATAAGGAAATTGTGAGTCTCCATGGTCTGCCGTCTTCTATTGTGTTCGATTGGGATGTAAAATTTGTGAGTCATTTCTGGCGAACTTTGTAGAAATTGTTTGGCACTCACTTGAAATTTCCAGCTGTTTTTCACCCACAAACTAATGGCCAAACCGAGGTCATTAACCGGGGTTTAGGTAAACTTCTTAGGTGTCTTATAGGGGAAAAGGCTAGCACTTGGGATTTGGTGTTACTCACTGCTGAATTTGCTTATAACAACTCTGTAAATAAATCCACAGATAGGAGTCCTTTTGAAGTGGTCCATGGGGTTGCCCATTGTCTTTCTCTTGATTTAGTGTCATTGCCTATTGATTCTCGGACTGCTAAATTTGCTGAATCTTTTGCAAAACACATTCATGATGTGCATATCGATATTCAACAGAAAATTGCACAAAATAATGAAAATTATAAACCTGCCGCTAATGTGCATCATAGGAAGATGAAGTTTAACGAAGGAGATTATGTGACGGTCTAGATTCGTCCTGAACGATTTCCTAAAAACTCTTTTAAAAAGCTCTCTGCTAGAGCGTCTAGTCCTTACCGAATTTTAAAACGTCTTGGCTCCAACGCTTGCTCGACTTACCTCTTGAATTGTTGAGTAGCCCTATCTTCAATGTTGAGGATTTGACATATTATCGAGGTGCTTTAGAGCCTCCTACGTTTTATACGAGTGTCACAGGTTGTTCTGCTACGTCTTCCGTTTCGATGCCTCGCTTACCTCCAGTTGTGCCTTGCCTGTTGATGAGGTTGAACTCATTCTTGATGATGAGGCTGTGAGTATGACTTCTGGTGGCTTTCAACACTACCTGGTTCGTTGGAAGGGTCGCCTTTCTTCTGATAATTCATGGGTCCCTGAAGATGATCTTTGTTGTGTTGCACCTTAGCTGTTGGAGGAATATTTACAAGCAAACTCTCCAGACGTGAGTTTTTCCAAGCCGGGAGAAATGATGGAAGTCTAAAGACTTATTTTAGGAAGACGTTTAGGAATAATAATTAGATATTTTATGTGTTTTAGTTTCCTATTCGTATTAGGAACATTATAGCCTCCTAAGTTGTTTAGGAATATTGTTTTTCCTATTTCTATTAGGTTTCGTATTAGGCTAGTTGTTTACCTATACATAAGGGCCTTGCTAGCCTTTATGGATAGACTACACTGAATACTGAATACAATTATTACTGATTGGGACCGGATGCTAATCTTTTCCTGGATTCAGCACGGGGATGCTGAATTCTTTTCGTTAACTTTCCAGTTCTCTATCACCATCTTATCATTAGCCTTGTCCTCAAAACCCACGAATTTCATTCCCCCCCACCCAGTGCACCACCACATAGTCAAAGGAATCAAATTCCACAATATAAGAATCTAACTATTCTTCAATCTTCTTCTCCATGCCACTAAGACATCCACTAAACCTAGAGGTTGCATGCAACTAAACCTGTCAAATCAAACGCCAAATGCAAAAGGGCAAAGCCCAAACTACAATGAATAAAAAGGATGTCAATGGACTCTTCCTCCAATAACACATAGAACACCTATTAACCAACACAAAGTTTATCTTCTTCATTTGATGAGCATCTTTCCTTTGTTGGTTGTACATGGAAAAAAAAAGATTAAAAAAAAACCTTTAATGAGAGTTATAGACTTCCAAATAATTTGATCTGGAAAGCCTCCCTCGAGGAACTCCTTAAACATTTCTTCACAAAAAACTATCAACAGTAAACTGCCAAGTTGTGTTAGGAGGCCAAAGGATGTCAACGTTACCTCAAGAGCTACCTTAATATTAGAAAGAAAAGCCACCAAATTAAACATATTTTCCTCTTCTCAATCATTTGGGTTTCCTAAGAAAATCGAGTTCTAATGCTTTTTGTTACATTTCGAACACGCATTTTATCTTGAATGGATGCTTCTTTCAATTGTCTCATCCTTAAAAGGTCAGGTTGATCTCCACACCACAAATCATGTCAAATCAAGACCCTTGCCCCATTTGTCCTCTTAAAAATGCATTATGGCCAGATACTCATTGAAGTTACCCATGATAGACTTCCAACAACCAACCCCATAGGCAAAAGAAGGCTTCTTACATAAGCAACCATGTCGACAATGGCACTAAACTCCATATTTAATCCTACTTTCTCCACAAAGTATCCCCTCCTTAAGCAAATTTCCAAAGGCACTTAACCTTAATTGCTTAATACATTTTGGCAATCAATGCACTCATTAATAATGTGACACTGGAAAATTTGGCGATCAAAGAGGCGAACATCAATACACTCATTAACAAATACCACTTTTCCACTCATGAATTGTGTTTAGTGAATGTTACTCTGAGTGATAGTGATGGTATCGTCTGCTAATAACACAACCAACCAATCCTCCCCCAAACAAAAAAAAAAAAAAAAAAAACTACCAATTTGAGTAAATTACAATAATGTATCACTAATGAAGGTATATCTGCCCAAAACATCTAGTATGATAACGAACTAGTATTTTGATGTGTTTCACCACAACTAAATGATACCTTTTTCGGCGAAATGAAGTCAAGACCGTATTGCTTTAATGGATATTTATATCCTCTTATTCTTTTGCCCCATTGCATGATGAGTATTGTTACAGCAGTGTAAAGACCAAGTATGCAGGATAGCTCAACAATTCTAGAGGACGTCTTTGTCGCCCAATTGTGACATAGTGTTGGCAACAATGGGACAAGCACTGGAGACCACAAAACAAGTGTCATGCAGTAAAATCCCAGTACCCTGCAAAACAAAGATTCAAACAAGTCAAAATCAGACAAAACCACTTGATAACTTGAGGACAAAGCAAATGAAGTGTGGACAAAATAAATAGATAAAAATGAGGATCAAACAGTTTATTATTTGTAACATGTTCAACACAAAGCTAATTGTGGGGAAAAAAAAAGGTATTGAGCACAAGGAATGGATATCTGGAAAATGATGTGGAAGAAATTGACGAATGATCATGCAAATCAAAAAGCTTAGCATCTGCCACCAAAGGCTCAACTCGAGTGAATTGAAAAGATATTTTGAGCTCAGGGAACACATTTGACATATTCGAATGTCTCTTTCTCTCCAATATCCTAATGAGAAAAGAGACATTGCAGGTTCTTTTGCTAATTCTAACTTTCATTATCAAGCACCACCAAGCAAAAAGTCACTAACTACCTGAAGGAACAAAGTGACAAATTTGAATGTAGAATCTCATTTTGTGATTGCTAAGTATTAGCTTCACAGCAGTTGCTCCAAGCCTTGGATACTTGCCCCACTCTTGGGATGGTCTCACTCCGATAGATGCAGAAGGAACGGATTGCAACATAACAAAAACACATGTAGAGATACAGATGCATATTGATTGTCTACATACTTTCCAATCTCTCCCCCCCTCCCCCCAATGCAAGTCATGGAAATATGACAGTGAGCTGCAATTTTGTCATTGCCATTTGTTCATGGAATACTCTTCAATGTATTTTTAGAAAAACACACACTAACCTCTGCCACAGAGGCCTCTCCACGACATGCAAAAATGAGATTAGCCGATCTGTTAAGCTCATAGCACCACGAAGGCCTCCCCATAGTAAAGCTAACTTGCCAAGCAATTTTAACAACCCCCCTTTCTGCCCTAATTCTGCCAGCATTGCAACAAGCCTGTTCATCCAGCAAAACCAAATATGAACATCCCTGAAAAAATGGAAACATGGTGCATGGAAGATAAAAGCACTGAAGTGCTGAAACCTTTCTTGATCGACTTCACCATCTTCCTTTGTAGGAACTATTGGAGCAGCGACAGACATTGCTTTTTCAGCAAGGCTTGTTACGATATTACTTGATTTATAATCAGCCACCTCCATTTCATGCCTAGTCTCTGTCCTGGCATGGTTCTCTTCAGAGTGGTTAGCAGTAATTCCACCGCTGTCACTCCCTAAGACAATCTCCTTTAAGCACATGATCGAAAGAAGTCAACAAGATGATTACTGAGCTGATGCTTCCAAAATGGAGCCAACTTAATAGACTACTTTAGCATTTCAAACAGCAGGATAGCAAACATAATACATGCAGGAGTACCCTATTAAAGATTAGTAGCATCAAACACTCTTGGAAAGGAAATACAAAACTATTTGAATCCAAGAAAATGTTGTGTTTAATATTTGCTATGGCGGGAGGGGTTTCTAGCTAAGAAGCAGGCATACATATGCAACAAATTCTTCATCAATTGAGGCTAAATCAAGTACAGATAAGGCATGTGTAAACTAGCATCCTCCAGAAATACCTGTTGACTTAGTGCAGCAGATGCCCCCAATGCAGCTGTAACAGCACCAACCATGAGGGTGTTGCTGTTTAGAGTTTTAGTTTGAACCTTCTGCCCAACATCCTCAGTCGCAGCACTTGATGAAAAATCATCATATTTCTGCCTAAAGCTTTTCTCAGGGATTGGATTATGGTTACCAACATGAGTAGCATGCTGAGGTGCCTCCTGTACAAGTTTAGCCCCAGGTTTCAAGCAATTGATGTGATCTTGGTCAATATCCAATGGACTACTATTCTTGAGATCCTGTACATCAGCCACAACAAAGAAATTCCTCAAAGCAGCTAAAGTAGAACCTAATATGAGACCAACAGGCAGTACCCTCTTCAAGTGGCTGGTATTTTGAACTGCCTGATATATTGCTTCCACGACATGCCTCTGGTTTAGCTGATTTTGGAAGCTACCAGTGGAATGTTCTATATCATATTGAATTGTCGAGTAGACAATTTTTGCCACTTCTGCCATATCTGCCTCAAGATCAGCTGCCCTTGCTTTCATGGCAGTTGCACTAAGCCTACGACGAACTTCAACCCGCAGGGAATTCAGTAAAATAGCCTTCACATAATTTTTTGACTTCTCCATATTAAGATCATGGTGCACAAGGTTGTTATTCAGTTCATCCAATTCTTCAGCCCGTTTCCCCTGTTTCTCTTTGTCCAGTATGACATATGCTGGCTCAATAATCCTATCACTAACATTTCCCTCAGCAAATTGTGAAGCATTCTCCTCTTTGTTTCTGTTGTTGTTAGATCCAATACCACAAGTATCTTCAGGTTGTCCCTGGAGAAGCCAATGCCCCTCTGCTGGATTATAATCAAGAAATAGAGCTGAAGGTTTATCAAGGTTCAAAGATTTCATCTTCTGTACTTCTGGGAGCATATACTTGCGAAGGCTTTCACTGCATAATGCTTCTGTGAATGCGTCTGATGATACAAAGTAAAACAGTTTACTGATATCTGCAGGTCTCCCAGCATTTCTCGCCACCAGCTTGCCAACAATTGGGTTTTCCTTCCCAGTATTCTTCGTACTTGCAATAGAAGTTGGATTGTTCTCCACGATAGGTTGACAGCTGCACCCGTTAACATTTTCCACATCCAGAGGATTTGCATCTTCATTATCAACTCCTGCACCAAACTGTGAATCAGTAAGACCGCAATAACAGTTACCACAGAAATTATATGAGATGTAATACAGGGGGAAGGTCGAGCATACCATCTATTTGTTTCTCCAACTGGATCTCACAGTTAATGTGACCCTTCTCAATCATTGAATGACTATCGGTATTATTTTTCTCATTTTCTTTCTTTGCAAGGTTATCAATTTCTTTCTCCTCCAGCTGAGCAAGCATATCTTCAATAACACCAAACACACCGTTGACAGCTGCTTGTGTTGAATCATCCAACCCTGACAAGGCATCCAATGCCTGAGAAACGCCCAAAGCAAGGTTGCTTGCAACAGAATCGCTCTTCTGATCTGGCGGAGGTTGCATAGGTTTTTCATCTGCACTTTTGCTGTCATTTTCTACTTTTTCAGACTGCTGACCTTCAGAGATGGAGGATGCAGGTATTTCACTAGGGTCAGAAAGTTCAGCAACAGCAGGTGTGCCTCCCTGGTCTCTTACCACTTTAGGATTCATACTAGACCCCTTGTCATCTGGCTGGCTCACTTCATCATCTTGTGACCTGTTATTCTGTGTTACAGTCTCCATGCAGTCAGTACCACCACTATCTGAGCTAGATGAGCTTATTTTGGCAGCAACATCAGACACATCTTCACCAACTGCAGAAATTTGACAAACCTGCTGCTTGGAAGGTGTGTCAAAAACATCAACCTTATCAGCATTACTCTGTGAATTGCACGAAGCCTTCATTGATTCCACATTATCCCCATTTTCATTGACTGCTTTAGACTCCGGAATATCAGAATTTGCATGTTGTTCATGAGATTGGGATCCATTTGCTACTCCAGCATGCTCGACCACATCTCCTTGATGGGCATTGCTGTTTCTCACATCACCAGCAGAAACTCTCCCATCTAAAATATGATCACCACCTTCCATTCTGACATCAGAGTTCCCACTTTTTTCTTTGATCTTTGATCTCAATCCTGATGACACCTTAGCTAGTTGACTAACACTTGACAGCCCATCAAACTTCAAATTCTTCTCTTGCGCTTGCAAAATTTCAGAAAGAGAAGAGGTGAGTTTCCCACGTACTTCTTCAGGGACAACATCCTGCAAGGCTTTCATAACGGTCTCTCCTCGTTCAACAGCTTCCAGGACCTGTATATTGACATGAAAACTTTCATAAGATGATAAAGCAAACCCTATCTTATGATCTGCACATTATACGAGGTTTTGCACAAACATAATGTACTTGGCTTGTTAACACAACCAAATATAATCCGATTGGCACTCATCAGTTAGAAACAATTTAATGACCTTGTCATTCAATCACCAGTAACAACTATTCCAAATGTAGAGAAACCATCCACCAAGGTATATCACTTTCATATGCACTAATGGAAGGGAAGGTTCCCATATATTCTCTTTTTCCTATTGAGCTCTCTCCCCTAGCACATACCCCAGAGAGCAAGGCAGCTTCAAAATGCCACCTTTACACCCACATGCACCCATTTGCTAGGGGAGGTGAAATGTGCATGCTCAAATGTGGCACACAAATATACCTATAAAAATCCTAGAGAACTTGAAGAGCAATGATACAAACAAATTCTCCAGTAGCATAAGAGCAGTAGCAGCAGCAAGAATATGGGGCTCAGCCGTAGGTTCTCCACTCTTTCCCATTTGGAGTTCGTATTGATGGGGTTAGCTGGGACTCATCAAAAAATTAATGGGGTTAGTTGGGTGCACAACCTCTAGGTTTAAGAGATGTTTAGTAGCTTGCAGAAGAAAATTGAAGAAGAGTTGGTTTCTTAGTATGTGCAAGTTGATTCCTTTGACAATTTGGTGGTGCACCTGGAAAAGAAAAAACAAATCCAGGATTTTTGAGGGCAGGGCTAGAACAATTAAAGATTTAAAACCTTTTTTTTTTAGAACATTGTGTAGTTGGTGTTAAGGTTTTCATCATGGTAAAGATTTGACTATTTTCGTAATATTTCCCAAAGTCACCAGGCCATTGAAAGCAATGTGTTGTGCAACGTTTTGGCCAAATGTTGCGCTGCATCTGGGCCGCCAATCCGAACGCTACCTATTTCCTCCAGCCAGCTATTATCTTAACTATAACAATACCTTTTCGTAATATTTTCCTAACTCCATGTAAATAATATCTTCAATAATTATCTTGCTAGACTTAAGGAACAAATAACATAATGTGACACATAAGATAACATAATAATATCTTTTTAAATTATTTTTATTTTATTCTGATTCTGAAAATATTCTCTGTTCCACAACTATAAATAGAAGTATCCACTTTTTATTTTTCTTAAAACAGACCACCAAACGTCACCCTGCTGAAATTCACTCACAAGTAGGCTGACCACCTAAAGTCACTACTGAATCTGACTCGCATGCAACCCTAAGACTATTCTGTTGGTTTTAGTACTTCTGATTAAGAGATAGATAATCCTAGAGCTACACTTGTGAATTTTGTACTTTCATTCTTTGATCATCATTGTAAATTATAGTAATGTGTATTCCATGTTCAGATCAATAAAAGTGAAATTGACAACCTTTTTGTGTTTCTCTTTATTTTCTTAACTCAAAACTAATCTAGTAGAGTCCGTCTTCGACAGGCAAATTTTAGGTTTTTATTCTGAAATTTCTAACCTACCCCTGATCCCTTAATCTCTGGTTAGTCGTATGTTTTGGAGTTAAATTCATAGTCTTTTAATTTTCTACAAAATTAATTGGCAACTCCCATATTTTCTGATTTGGTTTGATTTAATTGACAAAACTGCCCAGGACTGCCGAAGCAGTCCAGGACCAATCAATGCTGCGCAATGCTTCACCAGAAATGTTGAGCAACGCTTGCAGTTAACGCCCCGCAGCGTTCCAGAATCTACCTCTGGGCAGCTTTTCAAGTTTTTTGATCCTCTTTTCATATTTTTGCTTAGTTCTTGGTTTTTTTATTCCAATCAATTAGTATTTGATTTTTCAATAAACTTGCATGAAGTGTATCAAACTTAAATTTAACAGCCAATAATCAGTAACTTGGATCCTTAGGAAACCCTAGCACAAAGTTAACACACGTATGGAGTAACATGAATCCTCCTAATCAGGTTCGTGGTACCTAAAATGCATTGATTATTTGGTGATTAATTATTGATTGCTGGTTTGATCAAGCTAGCTAAAGTTTCATTAGTTTCGTATAAGAGTTGTTGGTTAACATCTTAGTGAAGAACATTGGCCTAAACAAATCCCTTAAGCCAAAACACCATCCTAGCCAACCAAAAGTACCCCAGGCATGACCTTAGAAGAGAACTCATAACACTAACTTGAGAGATTGACCAAAACTATTAAATTGAAGAGAAATAAATCTCCTCATCATTCATAAATTAGTTATAGTGTGAGTGAGGAGGTTGGAAATCCATTTGTAAAAGATGTATATGAAGAGGACGCTTAGGAAGAGATGGTGAAGGACTAACTGTAAGCCTCGGGTTGATTTCTAAGTATGTATTTCAATGTTTGAGGGAAGACTAGATATTGATGAGCTCCTTGAGTGCTTGAGAAATGTAGAGACAACTTTTTGAGAATGAGGAGGTTAGGTGAAGACGTATCTAATGAAGGTAGTTGTTGAGCAAGGTGAACTATTGTGATAAGGGCCTTCAGTAAGGTATATTTCATTCTCGAGTGCCATTGGGGCCTAGGCTTGCACATTGATCATTGCTAGAGGTAGTTGTGCTAATGTGGCTTCTCACAATAATCTCAATGTCTCTATACCCTCTCACTCTTACAATATTCTGTGACCAACCAGCCAAGGGACTTTTGTGCTAATTCTTGATGTTTGGTTAATTTAAGCATTGGAGAGCAATATGTTGATGAAATATAGCATGAAGTGATACCTTTGGAAACTTGTTATATTATTTGATGGGAGAGTTATACATGATGGTTATTTGAACATCAATTCCTTTGCTAATGATGGCAGAAAGATCACTATAGCCCCATATCATGCCTCGCATTTTACTAAAGCCAAACCACAAAAGAATCAAGACCAATACTTAAATGACCTATTACTGAATTTAGGAGAACCTTCACTCCATACTTCTTTGCATGAGTTTAGACCTTTGAGAGAGCCCACTCTCTTAGCCCTAGATGAGTTGGAAAGCCCCAAAAACGTCCATCCGTTACCCCTAGCCATGCTAAGGAGATCCCGTAGCCTTCCCCTAAAGAGAACCATGACTCATCCTCACCTACTCAGTATATTTTACTGACAAACCAGCTTATAGATAAAATGGATGAATTGACTGCCAAGGGTAGGCTAAAGAAGAGTCTATGTCCATGAGTCGTGCCTACACCCTTAGTGCCTAAGAAGGATAATTGAATGAGAATATGAGTAGGCTATAAACATCACAATCAAGTAGAGGTACCCCATACCTACATTTGAGGTTGTTGAGGGCCAACTCGATGAGTTATATAGTTCTAGTGTGTTCTCTCGTAGTGATAGTTGCTACTACCAAATTTCAATCATAGAGGGAGATCCGTGTAAGACTGCATTCAAAAATAAGGCATGACCACATGAATGGCTTGTTTTTGCCATTTGGAATGATGAACTAGGTAGTCAATCCCTTTAGTAGAATGTTTGTTGTTTACTTTGATGATATTTTGGTTGATGCGAACTCTTGAAAGGGGATCCTTCCAAAACCTTAAGTGTTCATTCTTCACTTTGGAAGTGGCCTTAGGTTATATATTCTATAGGAAAGGCATGAAGGGCGACAAGTCAAAGGCTCAAACCCTCAAAGAAGCCCTCATGATCTAGCCTCTACACTTAAGATGTATCAAGGATTTCAATACCATCATAGCACCATTAACTAGGGTACTAAAAAGTACAAGCTTTAAGTGGAACCCTAAGGCTAAGCTCAGCTAGTCTTTGGAACAATCAAGACCAAGTCCACCCAAGCTCCTAGTTTGGCTCCACCTTGTTTGGAGAAAATATCTGAGCTTGACAATGATCTCAAATTCAAAAAGTGTGAAATCCAAAAGTGCACAGGTCTCTAGGCTCGGAGCCGTAAGCAAAAGTGCAGCCTTCTCGCACCTAGAGCATAGTTTCAGCAAAACCAAAACATGAGAAATTCGAGACATTCACGCAAAACCAAGAAAAAACAGAAATTTGAGCAACAAAACATAGCAAAATCAAAATAAAAGGAAAAATCCACATATATACTTCACCAACGTGAACAAACAAAGAAGGAAAGGGAAGATGAAAGAAAAGAGGAAGAGGAAGAGAAAGGAGCATGCAGCAAGAAAAACCAAAAAAAGAAAAAGAAAAATCGACAGAGGAAAAAGCTGCATGAATCGCACAATGAGCGCGCCTCACACCCCATGGAAGCACACAAAAGCGTGCTCTCTAAGATGGTGCCTCGGTCCAACAAAAAAAGCACACAGCAGTGCACTCCAATGCACTATACTGCACTTTTTTTGTGCTCCATGGGCTTTTTTAAACCAAAACAGTGATGCTTTTGGAGTGGGAATTGAAGTAATCCTAACTCAACAGTGTTGGCCCTTATCCCACTCTAATGGGAGGTTGTTTGAGTCATGAAAGAAGTATTCAACCTATGACAAGCAATTCTATGCTATAATCAATTCCCTTGAGCATTGTAATCACTATCTGAATGTCAAAGTGCTCATCTCATTCTGATCATGAGGCCCTGGAACACATCAAGGCAACAGAAGCTCCATCTTAGACTAAACGAGTGCTTTACCCAAAAAAGCACACAGGCCACTAAGACTCAAAGCGCGAGCTCCAAAACACAAGTGAGCAAACTTTCAGAAAACAAAGACAAAGGAAATTCAGTGACTCAGAAAAACCAAAAAAAACAGAAATTCCATTAGCATAACACAACAACAAGGGAGAGGAGAGGGAATAAGAAGAATGTGCAAGCAGTATAGGAGACCAAAATAATAAAAAGAACAACCACAAACAGACAGAACAGGAGTTAGAGTGAGAGACTAATGTTAGCTGTGCTCGAGCAGCAAGAGATTAGAGAGACAGAGAGCAGAAAAAGACCAGAAAAAGACCAGAAACTAGGGCTTGTCAAGCTGCACAAGTGTCTTAAGTAATGTTTTAAATTTTCTTTTTTTATTATGCTGAATAGGGTGGCCTGGACTTTCAGCTGCAAGAAGTGCATGAAACCCGTGCCTTGCACCCCAGAAGAGAGCGCAGAAAAGTATGCGCTCCAGTGCAAAATAGCGCACAGCAATGTGCTCCAAGATCCACTGCACTTATTTGTGAGCTTTGCTCGCTTTTTAAACTAAGAGCTCCATCCAAGGCATGCCAAGTGGGCATAATTCCTTCAAACATTTCATTTATACATCAAACATAAATCAGGTAAGATGAACCAAGGGGCAGATGCATTATCAGAGAGGTATCTACATTTATTTCAGCTTGATTCCTGTATTTTTGTATTTTGGGTTTTTAACACGCCTCAAAAGACTATTGGTCTATTTTCATTTGGTTTATCAGAACAATCCTCTGCCACCAATGGCCCTAACCCCAAATAGAATGGATAGAAGCCAAATGGGGATGCAACCGAGAGTGTTCAAGAGATCCAACAGCTTCACAAGAAAGGAAAAATTGAATAAATGAACATCAGCTACAAAGCTCAAGTAAACTAGGGCAGACAGAAGATGGCCTTCAAACTAGGAGGCCTTGTCCATCAAAGGAGAAATTTCCCTCCAAGAGGAAATCTAAGCTAATGCAAAGATTTTGGGGTCCCTTAAAAGTGTTGGCGAACATGACAATATCTACTAGCCAGATAACTGAGTTCCAACCACTTTCAATCTGGCAGACTTGAAGCCTCTTGTTAGGATGAGAACTTGCAGAGTTTGAGGATGAAGTCTTCTCAATAAGGGGAGGTTGACAGAGCCCTCACAGCCAGAACCCCAAAGCTGATCAATTAGGCTCAAGCTCAAAATTCAAAGCTTGGCTGGTTCGGCTTAGTCATCAATCTATATCCAGATTAGCCAAGTTAAACCCAAATTTATGAGCCTGATTTTGCCAAGCTAAAGTTCTGCTAAGGCCACTTTAACAGTTCAATTATACTTCCTAGGTTCCTACAGGAATCAACAAGGCTCCCATGAATATCAAATTTAAGCTTAGTCTACAATCAAGATCGATCATGTCCAACAAAAAGAACTCCAAACTCATTGTGTCTAGTTTTCAAAAGCTCAATGCCCACAAAAGCGCTAATTGTCCCAATGCCTGGGGCATGGCCTTTTTTGACACGTAATAGGCTAATAGCCATTTATTGATGCTTAACAATGAGCCATATATAGTGAGAGATATCTTTACTCACATTTAATTGCCCTTAGAAGCAATAGGGTGCTGATCTACTTACCCCACTTATTCCTTGATCTTCTTGAATGTTTGAATCTGTTTGTTGCTAGCTTGTTTTCCCTGAATCTTTTCCAATGTTTCTGGCTTGTGTTTCATTATGTGGGGATTACTTGTGGATTGTTGGTCTGATCAAGCTAAGTGTCTCTCTGTCTAGCTGAGGTTCCATCACGTGTCTTTGCACGCAAATATCAACACACTCATACACACATGCACACACACACATACACAGACAAGCCCACCTTATCAGCAATTGCTGCTGAATTCATGCAACAGCACTCCAAATCGAGGAGGAACCTAAGCAATAAATCATAAATCTGGTAAGTTATAGCATTAGAACCACTGAAATGGCAGTCAAATCTTATATGTTTACCTTCTTCTTCTCTTCCTCCTTAAGATTTCCTGGCATAGTTGCATTAAGCAGGTTCATAACAACTTGTGTTGTCTGGAGCACTTGCCCCTTATCACTCTCAATCATATTGCATTTAGCATTCTCAAGTGAATTGGCTTCAACTAAGTTGTTGCAGTTATTACTTGAAGCCTCATTATTAGCATCAGGTTTCCCTTGTAAGAACTTATTAGGTTCAAACTCAGCTGGATTCATAACAGTATCAAGTCCATCATTAGTAGCAACATTCTTCCTGTGTATCTCATTCACATAATCCATATATGCATCAGGACTATCCAACTCAGCTGGATTCATAACAGTATCAAGTCCACCATTTGTAGCAGGTATTCTTCCTTCCACAAGAGCTAAACTTTTTGATGGATTGATTGTAACATCAATGTCTTGCAGTAGAGGGTGACGGCCCTTCAGAAGTCCAAGCTCCACTGCTGTGAGCCACTACAACGTGAATAGGTAGGAGATTTAACAAAAGTGCATAGTTGGATTTACGTTATATATTATATCAATATTCCAAATCAATCAAAATCAAATAGATTCGTGATTCAAAAAAGGGGACCAATGGGTTGATGATGGAAGAAATACCATACATGTCACAAATTCAAGTGATATGCCGCAGGGACAATTCCAATTATAGGAACTTTATACCCTTACCCTACATCTGCATTTGAAAAATGAAAGGTAAAGAAGTTTTTAGGTACCTTTCATTTGTTAATTATGATCTTGTGTCATGATTTGTCACAACCATGGGCTTCTACTTTCTTTTGGTACAATTCAATATTTTTTGGATGGCATTACCTAACTTATGGTAAATTAGATTAGGTTTGTTGCCTGGTAGGTCAGATGGCAGAAGCTATTCAATATTTTTTGGTGCAGCCAAGAAGTTACCATTAGAGAGGCCGTCATTCCATTGGTGAATAAGTTTAGGAACTTAGGTTCAACTTTACAAGTGACAAGGACACTATCAAGGATTACACACCCAATTAAGGTGGGTGCAAAAGTGGAAAGCAGCTACAAGAGTGTTGTTTGATATGAGAGTCTCACTTAAGCTTAAAGGTAAGGTGCATCGTACACTAATTGGATAAGAGATGTTATATGGATCAGAGTGTTGGCCACCAAGAAGACACGCTGTCGAAGGTCGAATCTGGCGAAGATCAGGATGATTCAGTGGATTTGCAGCTATACCAAGTTGGATAGGATTAGAAGTGTCGCCTGTCGAGATAAACTAAGGGTAGCGCCAATCAAGGATAAGTTGAGAAACTAGGCTGAGATGGTACGGACATGTTTAAGGAGAAGTGTGGATGCCCCTGTTAGGAGCTGTGAAAGGATTACAAATTTACAATACCTCTAGGGAGTGGGGGTGTGGGAGACCTAGGAAATCAATGGAGGGGTTGATTAGAACATAAGCAACTAGGCTTAATGGAGGACATAACAATAGATAGGGCAGTTTAGAGGGCTAAGATTAAGGTTGTAAGGTGAGGTTTTTTGTAAGTTTTTGTGCTTTGCCTTGGTTTAGTGTCTTGTGTCCTCTGTTAAATTTTGTTCTCCAAGTATGTTTAAGTCTCTCACAACTTCACGAAGCGCACATGTATGTATATATCTATCTCCAAATCCTTTTTGGTCTCTTGGTAATTCATCAGTTTTCCAATTGGGTTTCATGTTGTACCTAAGTTGGTTTTCCGATACGTTTTTGAAAGGTTTTGTTATGGGTTCGTAAGAATCGTCCTCTCCATGAATGTCAGTTCACAAGGGAAAGGATGCCGACATCTGGCCCCCCAAACCGTGTTGATACGTGATTTCCTCGGGGGTTTGTTGTTATGATAAGTAACTTATTATTGATTAGTGTTTATCAGTGTTCATGAGTACGACTAATTAAATAAGTGGAGGTAGTTAACAACAATAACTTACATTAAAATTTCTTACATAACTAATATGATGCCATTTTGGATACAAATGCAACAAAGAAAAATCTTGACTTTCATAGTCTTTAAGATAAAATTAAAAATATTAGTTCACCACAAAAAAATGGCCGCTATTCGATTATTAAGCAATTTACATACTCTTTCCGTCAAAGGTGCAAAGTTATTTTTCATCTTTCCATCAGCAATGTAGAGTTATTTTTCATCTTTCCATGAACTTTGTAGAGTTATATTTTCATTAAAAATTGTAATTAATAAATGCATCTAGTGTATCCCTTCTTCATTTCCATCACCAGTGAGTACCATTTTAGTATAATGGTTGCAAAAGAAATGTATGGATTATGTAAATTATTATGTGATTCCAGAGGAACGCTACTAGTATTAATTTAATGTGATCCTCTTTATTTAACAATAGTAATTTATTTACCTCACATAAGCACTATAACTTTAAAACAAAATTTTAAACCATAATAAATCAATAAGAATTCAAGAGATACATAACTAATAATGTAATTATCAAAGGATGCATCATGAATATGTTAGGAAGTCTTCAATAAGCCCTTAAAACATATCTATCTTATAGTACATTTCTACTTTAGCAATCAAACAAAAGAAAAAATATGTCAACAACAACCCCCAGCTGAAAATTACTCTCAACCAAGATAAGTAGTGGCACACGTATTTTTGAAACTTTTCAACATTTCTTGAATTTAACTATAACCAATTACTTAGAGATAAACATTTTTATTTGGGATAACTGAAATTACTTGGAGAAGACATATATCACAATGTATATCTCAAAATCTATATGCCTCAAAAATCTTTATGTATCTACTTCCGAGTACTTTATGCCCTCAAAACATAGGCTTTCAGGTTACTGTTAAGCTCTAAAGTGGCCACTAAAATGAAACTCAATCACACCAAAAATCTTTTGGAAGTCACCACTTAATAGAATCATTAAATCTCAACCTAGTTTTCACATACCAATCATCCTAAAATGTCTAAACAATTACCTCAGAAATATATAAGACTAGATGGTTTTATGAGTGACTTTGAAATTTTCATAAACAAAAAGCCATCATTAAAATGTCAATTTATAGCACCATTATAATTTGAGGTAAAGTACAACCATAGAAGAATAATTAGTCACATGAAATTCTAAAAAGAATGTTGCCGATCCAATATGGATTTCACAATGTACCCAAACTGAATTTTTAGTAGCTACAACCAAGAGAGAGTAGGTGGGGTGGGGTGGGGTGGGGTGGGGTGGGGGGGAGGGAGGGAGGGAGGACAGCAACCTAAAGTGTTCAGCATATCATAACAAGTATTCAAATATCTTCTTTGAGAGAATACTTTCAGAACTAAGTTACTGAAATTTGTGCACTTTCAAAAACATCTTAGCGTAGCCATTCCATAATTCACGGTAAACTTTTTAGTGTTAATTTGATATCCAAAAGTAAATTTGCCAGTGTTACTAAATTTGCTAGTGTTACTTTTGATATCCAAATAAATATCAGAACTAAATCAATAATTTCTTCAAAGCTAACATATTAAAACCCACCTCCAAATATGCATTGTATGTTATTGTTCAACAAATAAAGGTCCCCTTGATGTGCACAACGAACCACCTAAAATCTCTTTAAAAGCTCATCATTAAATTTTTCATATAATTGTATCCCCTCGTGCATTAGTAAATGTCAAAACTTTTATATGTCACCCTTAACATTCATAAAGGTACTCAATGAGACAAAAAGATATACTTACCAAAAGGGGAAAAAGAAAAAAGCAACAATGAGATTTCCAGTTACATCAACTTTTTCAAGAAAATTTTCTTTAATATGGTATGGCTGCTTGTGTTTTTGCTAATCTTAACTAGCAAAACAGGACAACTAATTAATCATTATTTGTTCACAAAGCAAAAATCTGCATTTAATCTAAGGGTGACTTTTTAAATGTTTTAACATGATCCTTAAGTTAGTATGAGATGACTTGATTTTTAAAATACCATTGGAAACATGCATAATGAGTCACACCAAAAAGTTAAGTTCTCATTCCTTATATTGCACTTGACCAAATGGCAAAGAACAGATAATAATTACCTCAATTGTCACTTGGTGACACCATGAGATTGCACTAAAATTCGATGGCAAACAAGAACACAGAAGTAGGTTGGTAAAAGGATTTTCATCTATCAGCCCACGAGGAATTGAGAACAGCGGCGCAGTCCCATCGTTGGTCTTGAAGAAAAAAGAGAAAGGAGACACAATAATTAGCATGCCAATCACATTTAGAATAAAAACTCTACACAAACTACTCTACTTCAACTTATAACGGATGGGAATAACCAAATACCTGAAATATTCATTATAAACTTTACTACAAGGTAAATAAAACACCCAAAATGTCCAGAATAAGCAAGGAGTACCACGGAAGGCCAAAGGCATTCATCCCTTTAAAGTTTAGATTCCATTGCGGATGGAAACATGATTCAACATTTTGCAGTACACAACCAAAGAAGCTTGAACTGCCGTTTTTCATCAAAATAACCACACAACAAATATCTCTTTGATAATCCTCATCGCTCATCATCTTGATACAAAACAGATTCTGAAGTAATTTTAATAGAGTATCTTAGGGGATCACAGTTTCTCCAAAAACAACTATAAGACAAATGCCCAATCATGCAGCAAATACTGGGAGAGAACCAGGCAAACAATCCAGCTGCATGACTACAAAATAAAACAAACAGTATAACTCAGTTTCACAAGAAACGAGCATGCAGTGCTCTGGCAACATGGAGTTGCCTTATTTGACACTTCCCAAGGTACTTTCAGGCCTCTCACATTTTCTGCATTTACGACATGTGGTTCTACAACTGCACACGTTAGACTGTCTAGATTGTCTCCTCCTATTTCCTTTGTTGTGGTAGTTGATGATGTTGAAATCATTCTTGAAGATGATGAGTATCCAGACACTACAAATGACTATGGAACCTTGGCTACTTATGAAAGTTTTCTATTTTGGCATCCAGTTACACATATGGAAATGTCAAGACTGAGAACTGATTATGTCAATTTATTTATCCTTAGTGAAATTTTTCGCTGGCAAGAAGCTTCATCCATTTCTCAAACTACTACATTTTCTGGAGAAGTATTATAGTTTTATTATAGTTTTATTATAATTAGAAATATTATAGTTTTCTAGTTTAGTTAGGAATATTATGTTAGTTTCCTATTTCTATTAGGTTTCATATTAGGACGGTTGTTTACCTATAAATAAGGGTTTGCTAGCTAGCCTTTGTTAAATACTCTACAATCTACATTGACTACTGATTATTGAGTATTACGAATTCTTACTTATTATGCACAAGAACGCTAATCTTTTCTTGAATCCAGCACGAGGATGTTGAATTCTTCTCTTGAATCCAAGACAAGGATGTTAAATTCTTATCTTTAGTCTTTATTTGTTTTCCCATTCTCTAAAAACTTTGTACGAGAGCAAGTTCACCATCAATTTTTCTCCAACCACAAGAAAAAGAAGTTCAAAACAAGAAACTATACTCCTCCCCCATCCAACACCACTATAATGCCAATCAAATGTTCAAAAATAGAAGAAGATCAAATGAATGCAGCTAGCTTGTGTACAACACGGTTTCAAAAGGCATTACCTTCAACTGTGAAGGGCCCTCTTGTAATCTTATGTAATGACAATCATATTGCTTCCAGGTAGACAATAAATAATCATTCTAATACTTAAGAAAAGATCAGCACTTAAAGGTTGCCCTAATTACCAATTGACCAAACCTTTATATAATATTTAAGAAGCAACAAGGTGTTCAGTTTGTTCAAGACGTTGAGGGTGAGAATGGGGGGAGACGGGGTATGTTGGGGGGAGTTTTGGGTTGTTTCTACGGATGTAGATGAGGAATGTAAGGAGGAGATGGTGAGTTTGCATAGTGAGAGGTTGGCCTTGGGTTTCGCCTTGTTGAGTGTACTTGACGCACAACGATTCTTTGACAAGACAAATTCTAGGAGGAGTAGGAAGTTTCATAAATTAGGAATCCTAGTTTAAGAAAATAATATCTTTTAGTTATCGGTTAATTCCCAATATTATCTTTTAGTTATCTTAGTTTCCTTATGATGTTTTAGTTATTCTAGTTTCCTTATTATGTTTGGATTGTAAGGATATTTAATCTCTCATCCCCTCTTTGAAGAGGCAGACTTCGATAATTATTGAATTGAATTGAGTGAATTACTTTGTGAGAATTCCCAATACCAAGTGGAGAAACCATCAGAATCATGAAAATGTCGGGATTGCCATGAGGCTTTCGAATCACTTAGGAGATATGAATAGATTTCACCATTCTAGAAAGGGTGAGTGTAGTTGCAGAGATTGCCAGTAATCCAGATAGTTTTCCACAACTAGGTGAGTCTCGCTTTTGTAGAGTCCAACAATTGTCACTTTTTTATCCAAAAAATGGTCAACAAATATTTAAATGAAGACATTCTTTTACCACAAATATTGAAATGATTATTAAAGGAATAACACATACCTGTATGAAAAGTACAGGAATCTTCAGTCCCCCCACCGAAGATCTGGTACTTGAAGTCGAGTAAAATTCTTCTAATGTGTCAAAACCATGTGATATCATGGAAATTGCCTCCTCAAAATCACGTACAGATTCAGCCGAGAGAGCCTTCTCAACATCAAAACCTTTACTCCTACCTTGAAATAGTGCCTAAGACAATAGATATACTTAGCATAAGATTGCACTGGATCTGTTTTCATATGTTTAGTCTAGCCAATCGTAAGTCAAGTGCGGTAAATATAAGGCTCCATAAATTTGGGTAAGTTTTGGTAAGTGGAGGATCCAAATTTCCCAAACTTACCAAAATCTAACCAACCCAGCTTTACAAGACTTACCGTTAAACAAATAGACCATAAGGATCAAATTAGATAGTAAAATTATCATAAACTAGGAAATTACAAAATTCATCAAATCATGCTAAAGAGTCACAGAATTGTCAAGCAGACCAGACATAAACAGTTTTCACCCTCGAGAACCAATTAAGTAGCACTTGTATGGCCATATGGTTTTTTGCAATGAGAGGAGAGAGAGGGAAGGGAGAGGAATGAAGCTCATCAACCCTCATTCCCCTTGCTTGGGAAAATTAAGTGAGGGGGCAGGTAGGGGCAACACGTTCCTCCATTTCGCCTCCAGTCACCCCCTTTCTTATTACCCTCCAAAATGAGGGCGAAGGACGTAGAAGAGAAGATTTATACTTCCTATCTCTCTTATTATATCCAAACAAGGTTAACCTCAATTGCTTTCCTTCCCTATCCTTCCTGTCTCCTTTCCTAACTTCCCCCCTCTTGCCTCAATACAAATAGTGTAAAACTTGGGGAAGATGGCACCACCCCACCCCCTTTGATTTCCTTGGCAAAAAAAGAAGGTTCTCCATGTGAAACCCTCCCTCGTTTTAATCAGCTAACTAGCGATGGGGTGGGGACCATGATAAAGACATTGGTTGTTTGTTAATCAAACATACCTTGTTAGACTTTAGAATATCAATCAACCCACCAATGAGCATCTTATTAATAGCAACATCGCTAGGAGAAGTCTTGGTGGCCTCCTCTAAGTCAAAAGGATTGTCAATGCATGTAGCAGCCGTAAGAGGAGTCTTCTCACCAGCTTGAGCAAGGTATTTTGTCAGCATATTTGCACCATATCCCCAGCCAACCCCCATCAACGTAGACCATGGCCTTGCTCTCATGATGAACTGTATAGCCGAGCAAACATCGTCACTATCAGCAGCTGTGAATAACCTATTAATAAAGCAGGTGATGAGAACAAAAGATCAGCATCACAAGATGATGTATCAAATTGGGTTAGCTAAATTCCAATAACACAGTGCAGTCCTTCATATACATTACATAAAATGCGGAAGAAAAGAGTGTGAAGAAGAGGAAAACATAGAGAATGAATGGGTAAGAAAGAAGTGACCTGGGAGTGGTTAAGGGAGAAGCAGCACAACCCCTAGGATTCATAACAACAGGAAAGAGACCTCTATTGAAGCAGTCAGTGGCAAAGGACTTGAGATGGAGATCCATGCTGCCTTGAGGGGTGCCAGGAATCAACAAAATGGTGGTGTCGAAGCCATGGTATTGAGTCAAATCAAGATTAGCAGGCCAATCCAAGGAAATGACCCCACCATCGGGAGTTGGGACACAAACTCTCTGGTACTCAAGCAGTTGAGTTGCCCTGTTATCATCAGTGTGGCCCTGAATGATCCCAATATGAGTATGAAGGTGAGTGTCTGTGTAGTCGTTGAGGACGGAGGAAATGGAAGGGCATCTCAAAAACACGAAACGATTGAATGAGGTGGGGCTTGTGAAGAGGATCCATTCCCCAGAATCAGAATGAGAATGAGAATGAGAATGGGGAGGTTTAGTTTTGGAAAGAGAGAGAGAAAGAGCAATTGCTGAAGTGAAGGCTAGAGCAGCGGCAGGGGGGATCCAGTTTTGAGAAAGAATAGAGAGAAATTCGGGTTCCGATCCCAGCTGATTCCGGACACCAGGTTTGGACTTCAATCTCCGGCGCTTCCACATTCCAAATTCCCTCTTACTTTGGAGGCAAAACCAGGTGGAGGTGGAGGTGGAGGTGGAGGTGGGGGCGCAGGAGCAGGAGCAGGAGTAACTGAATCCCATCACCACTCCCACTGCCACTGCCAGTGCAGATCAATTTTACAGAGTAACAACAATCACACACACATCTGAAATGGGGAATTGACCAAACAAGAGGGAAACTTCTACACAAAAATGGCGGGGAACAACTAGTCACACAAAGCTGGGTTGGGGTTTCCCAACCAACCGTCACGGGCCTCAGCGTCGTGGCCACCGCCATATCTAGCCTCACATTAATCTTCATGCTTCCTTTTCGTCGCCACCCTTTTTACTATTGTCGTCCACCTTTCGATTAATATTTCCAATCCATACCTTTGAACCTCATAATCTTCACTCTCCACCTTCTCTCTAGTTTATCTCTCTAGAAAACACTCTCAACCAAACCACCATCATCCCAGGATTGAATTAAAAAATTTGAGGTATGTTTTGAATTTGTGTTTTGAATTTGTGGTTTTATGTTCTGTAAATTATTAATTTGATGAAAAACGAAAAAAAAAATTTGGGTGGACGGCTGCCGCGCGAAATGCACGGCAAGCCGTCGCCGATCTTGGCGACGGATCTCGGCAAGTATGGCTGTCGCGTTAATTGGTGCATTTTGCGCGCGTCGGGCGTCGGATATTTTTACAAAAATATTAAATTAAAATTAAATATTATTATTATTAATATTATTGTTAGTAAATAAATATTAATATTGTTATTATTAATAATATTGTTAGTGATTTTAATGATAATTATTATATGTATATCATTGTTAATATTAAAAATTTGATGCGTTAATATTAGTGATTAATCATGCGTTAATATTAGTGATTAATTGTGTTATTAAAAATTGTAATTGTAATGTTAATTTAGAGGATTAAGTTTAGGGTTTAGGGTATTCCGAGTAGTTTATATGTAGTTGTGTTAAAAGGGTATTGAGTTTGGATGATTTTGGTTGTTATTAGTAAGTGAGTTGGCGTTTAAAGTTGGTATGGGTAACTTATTCATAATCCAACTTAATTGTTAACTTATGTACTCATAACTCCAAATGAAACATAAATTATATAAATAGTTATGTCACATTCATTTAATAACTTAGGTACTCAACAACCAATTGCTACGTAAGTAAATAGGTTATTTGTGCTGGAAGTTTAGGATAATAATTATGTTAATGTATAGTTTTAGTATGTTACTTGTATGCGTCATAAAAAGAGGTTGAGTTTTGGGTCCTGTTAGTGTCCAAAGAGAGTGTGTGTTGTAACCTGATAATGTATGGCTGAAAAGATTAAACAATGCCCCGTATCAACTCTCGTTTATTTGTTTGGTTCCCAAGAAATAGCGCAATGTCAGCAGTGAAATTACGCGATGGTGGATATCATGATTGGTCTGACCGCATTATTTGTGTTTTATTCTTATAAAAATGGGCCTATGACTGGGCCTCACTAGTGCAGCGAGGGAGGCATCAGTTCCAACCGAACGATGAGACAGCGACAATTAATCGGGGGGGTTGTAACGTGGTTTTTGTACCCCGGTTTTTAGGTCGTTCTTCTCGAGGAGCTAGGGGCCTTGGCTAAGAAACTCGGTCTAAGGTCGGGTTAAGATCGCTAGGTAAGGCAATGGGTTGAAAGAGGCGGTCTCAAAGCAACAAATAAATCTAAGGTCAGTCAAGGTGAAACAATGGGTTTCGGGGGCTTTTCGGAATGCAAACGGGAACAAGGAGATAGGTTTCGCAACAAGAGAGCAACAAGGAAGGAAATTAAGTGGCAATTCCATTAGAAAATACCCACCGGGCTTCCTCTTTCAAGGATAATCCGGATTAACTTCCCCAAAGTTCACTACGGACCCGAAGGGTTAATGAAACGGAATTCCCTAGTTAGTCTCTACTCACTCTCATGAGTAAAGTGTTAACTATCCCAATTCCAACCTTCCAACACAAGTGTTGGATGTGTTCGGGAGCTTTCGAACCCAAATACATCCCACTTGAGGGAAGGAATGGAGTGGGAAAGTGATTTCCCAACTAATTACTCACTAATATTACTCACTAATATTGCTAACCCAAACCTAATTACTCATTCACACCCTTAATTACCCCCTAACCCATTAGGGTTCTAGCCACTACCCATCACAACTATGATAACAACATCAACAAAACCAACCCTAAGCATGATTTCTATCAACAACAAACATTAACCAAACAAGAACAATGAAATAACAAGCAAAGCAATTAAACAAGCAAGAAAGTAATTAGCAAAGTAATTAATGAAAGAGTTAAGGGAAGAGAAAAAATGTTGTAGATGAACAAAAGAAAACAATAAAAAGATGATCCAACAATCTCTCAATTGTTTGAATCCCCAAATCTTCAATAACAAACACAAATCACCAAAACCCTAGATTAATCTCTCACTAATCTCTCTCTAAAACTCCTAATTACAATGCTGGAAATAATATCTAACACACTCTAAGATTGTCCCCCAAGAAATCGTCAACAAGGGATATATATACAAGTGGAAATTGGTTGGCAAAACGCAGCGCACAACCGAAAACATCGCGCAGAACATAGGGAGACAGTAGGTACAATCTTGTTCTGTCCAGCGAAATCTGCCTGGCGATTTTTTCCTTCGAGAGACCGTAGGTGCAGTCTATCTAACCGTAGGTGCGGTTCTAGCGAAATCTGCCTGGCGATTTTTTCCCTTCGAGAGACCGTAGGTGCGGTCTTCCTCGGCCCAGCGGAGGTAGCGAGTGTCACCCCAAGGGTGGCGGGGGCTACCCTGCTTGTCTTCTTCCCTTTGCTCCTTCCTTCTTTCCAAGGGATGTAACGCCCGTTACGAGGGTCGTAGCCTGTGTTACTTCAATAAATGGCATCAAAGGTGGGGAAAGTGGTCCCGGGTCAACTCCGCCTCGGCTCGGGAAATCACCAAAAATGCTCTAAAATGGCCGTTTTTGCTACGTTTTCGTGTAAAACGCCAAAACCTACAAAATAACCAAAAGCATACTAAAAAGCCATGAAAATAAACACAAAACGAGTCAAAAGCCTAAGAATTAAGGCGTTATTTAGACACAAAATTGGGTCTAAACACCCCCCACACTTGAACTTTTGCTCGTCCCGAGCAAAACAAAACAAAACAAATAAGAAAACTAAACACCAACTCCTCTGTCGTGGGAGGAAACGAGTGCATTTATCGTATGCACCAAGCCCTTTGAACCTTCGGCAACCCGGGTGGATGAGATGGACTCGTGAGGGTTTGTAGCGACTATACCCACAAAAGCTAAAGAAAAAGCAGAGAGGGAAAGTGAATACAAAACCGAAGAAAAACAAAGGAAAAGAAAATCAACAGCTTCGCTTCAAAGGATCTTGCAATCTTAATTAGGAAATCGTTATTAATCCTCCAAAAGGAACCGTTATGAGATTCTCACAAGCACCTATCCCAAGCAAAAGTCAGTCTTAAAGATTTTCGACCCCCTACACCTCATGCCAAGCAAAACCCCATGTGCAAATGTGCTAGTGGGTTCTAACCAAATCCAAAAGACTCCAAAGACTCATGCCCGAGCTCAAAAACAACGAAACGAACAAGGAAAGAAAAGAGTTGCCCTTCCTCACATATGGTCTCCCTTGGTTTGGTGAGGGTCGTAGGTGATGCAAGGAGAGGCCCCACACTTTTAGAAGCACAAACTTTTCTTTTCTTTTTGGTTGGTTTCACCAACGAAATTGCTTTTTCTTTTTCTTTTTTTTTTCCTTTCTTTTTATAGTCGGTATTAGCCTTACTTTCGGGAATTAGATGGCCTATAATGGGGTTTACCCTCCATACACAGTCTTTTCCAGACACACCTCCGTCGAGAATTCGATATAGGAGGAGCTTAAGGGGTAATAGCGTCGTACCGCTAAAACCGGGCCCGTGTAGGTTGGGTAAGTGTATGGTGGTTGATGTCATTCAGCGACATGCCCCACTTAGTCCGGTTATTTTAGCTTTTGCTTTCTTTTTCTTTCTTTTTGAACTTCGCTTTTGCTTTTGTTAAACAGGAAAAAAAAAAAGAACAAGCTCGGACACAAACCCCTAGAATCTCCCGGTTTCAACCGGAACGTGAAAGGAATCGGGGATCTCGCTAGACACTCAATGAAGGAAATATAAGAAGGTAAGTCATGTCAATCATCCGAGACAGGGTCGAAAATGCTCAGACCGGTTTCTTTTAAAGAAGATTAAGAACGGATTCTCAATTTCGATAACAAGATCCAAGAAACAAAGCAAAACAAAGAGAAAACAAAAACTGAAAGAAAACTTTTAAGGCTTTCACTCCCTCTTTTGTCCTTTTTCACACAAAAATTTTTCAAAATTTAGGCAAAAACTAAGAAAACAAAAATAAGAAAAACTAGGTGATCTACCCTTGAAGCAAATATCTCCTCCCCCCCCCCCCCCACACTTAAAACGCCTCAATGTCCTCATTGTGGGAAGGTGTCACAAGAAAAGGGTAAAGAACTGATAAAAAAAATAATCAAAAACAACTAGCAAGCAAGTGGTGGCGACCCGAGCCCACATGACTAAAACAACAAGATATATCCAACAAGCACATACTAGGGGTTCGCCAGCAAAAGAAAAGTCAAGCATGCAAAAGGATCATAGGATATTCAACTCAAAAAGAGAAGAGCGGAGAGATATTACCTCGAGTTCTTCAAAACAAATGATTACTCAATCCGCGATCCGTGATAGCCAAGCAAAAAGTTAGGATAATCAAGCAAAAACAATCGAAGCTCGTAAGATCCACATGCAAGATTAGAAACATGAAAAAGAGACTAACTAAGAAAAAAAAAGAAGAATTAACTCAAAAGAAAGAAATAAATGTATGGGTTACCTCCCATAAAGCGCTTGTTTAAGGTCCCGAGCTTGACCTAATTACTTGATTCTCGAAAGGCGTAGTGTGCATGAGAGAAGCATGGTAAGATTTTTCCACCAACTCTTCTTCCTTCTCCTCTCTCGCATCCCAATAGAACTCATGGATAAACTGGAATAATCCTCCGGCGGTCTAGTCAACTTCGAAAGAATCAAAGGTAATGGCCTCCTCATTTTACTCCACCAATATTTCTTCCTCCTTTTCCATCGCTTCCTCTTCTTGCGCAAGAATTGAGCATGCCTCCTTGAAGACTTAATAGGACGGATAGAAAGAGGAGATAACCCCGACTTGATATTTGATGACGTGCAGGGTCTCGGGCCTTGGAAAGCCATCTCTCTCACTTTCATATTCTCAATATATGTTTCTCCCAAGGCGATCTCCCTCCTCAAAGGTACGGTGTTGAGGAAATCACCACAGAAGGTGAGACTATCTCCATGAAGCTTAAAATGAATAGATTTAGGGTGACTTTCTCCTGCCCAATCATCCGGTTCCACAACAAGTAAGCAGGGCTCCTCTTGATGCTCATCCATAATACCAACCACGACATTAACCTTGAAGCGTGACTCTTTGTGAGGGTTCCTTCTCGAAGGATAAAGATCAAAATCAATATGTTCTCTCCCCACATGAAGAGACAAACGACCTCTTTTTCACATCAATAATTGCTCCCGCAGTGGCCAAGAAGGGTCGACGAAGAATAATAGGGCTTCTCCAATCCTCATCCATCTCCAAAATAACGAAGTCACAAGGGATAAGGAAACTCCCCACTTGAACCGGGATGTCTTCTAATATTCCCAAGGGCTTCCTAACAGTTCGGTCAGCAAGTTGCAAGCTAATAGCTGTAGGGGTCAAGTCATCAAGGTTCAACTTCTTATAAATTGAGTGCGGCATGACACTCACACTTGCCTCCAAATCACATAATGCATTATCAATTCTCATATCACCAATTAAGTACGGTATGGAGAAAATACCCGGATCGGTAAGTTTCTTGGGAGTTTTGCTCCCCATAATAGCATTGCAACTGATTATATGATGAACGGTCGACGACTCCTTAATTCTCCTATTGTTTGTCAAGAGGTCTTTAAGGTGTTTCTTGAAAGAAGGGACCTCCGTCATGGCATCAAGAAAAGGAATATTAACTTGGAGCTTCTTCAATATATCAATAAATTGCGAAAACTTCGCCTCGTTTTTATGTTGAATCAATCTCTCCGGAAAAGGTACTGGTAGTCTATATGAAACAGGTTTCTCCAATGGGTACTCATGATTGTCTCCCCTCAAGAATTCTTTCCCTTTCTCTCGTCTTTTCTCAATCTCTACTATCTCTTCCAACTTCTCCTTTTCCTCATTCTCGGCCTCATTAACCACAACATCATCCTCCCTCTCCTCAACTATGTTCTGCTCAACTTCTAAGCTCTCCTCTTCATTGCTATCAACCACAACTCCCTCATTCTCTCCCAATGGTCTCTCCTCTTCCACATTCTCCTCCACTACCTTAGGTTCTTCAATTTTTCTTCCACTCCTTAGGGTAATAGCATTAGCTTGTTCCCCTTGGATAGGTTGAAGTTGAATGGGTTGAGAAAGGTATATTTGTTGAGCAGCTTGGGTCATTTGGGCTTCAAGGTCTCTAAGACGAGCTCCCTCACTTTCTTGATTAGCAACAATTTTGTGCAACAACTTTTCAATCATAGAATCTTGGGATGGTTGAGAAAATTGAGATTGTGGGGTGGGTTGATGTGAGAACTCTTTTTGAAAAAATATGCATGATGGTTATAAAGTTGAGAAACAAGGTTAAACACCGGGTTGACAAACGTGGTATAACTAGGATCATAGTCCTCATAAGAATGGGAATAAAGTTGGTTGGAATAGATGGCATTCACCTGTTCTTCTTGACGATACTGCGTACATTGATGCTCGAGATGTGGACCAAAACACAACTTACAAGAATGCACGATGTGAATAGGAGTGGATGCAAAGGTTTGCATACCTCGGGCTAAGTTCAACTGGTTGGAAACTTCATCATTCACCATCTTCTTTTGCAAATCCAGGACGGTAGCCGTTAGAAGCTTGATAGTGGGGTTGTGTTCCAAAGAATGATCCCCATTTCCTAAATTTTGGCCGCCTCCCCAACTAGGAACATTATGAGATAGCTCATGAAGAAAAATGTTGGCTTCCTCCGCAGTCTTCTTTAAGAACATCCCTCCGGATGCACGATCAATGGATTCTTTGTATGAATCACAAAGCCCATAATAAAATTGTTGAAGCAGCATCCAATCCGGTAAATTGTGATGTGGACATTGGCGTTGAAGGCTTTTGAATCTCCCATAAGCCCAAAAAAGATCTTCTCCGGGTTTTGCTTGAAAGACATAATAACTTGCCGGATTCGATAAGTTTCATCTGCTGGGAAAAATCTATGCTGGAAATCTCTTCTAAGTACCTCCCATGAAGAATAAGTGCCGGGAGGGCACGTTTGAAGCCATGTCTTCGCTTTCCTTGTAAGAGTTAGAGGAAAGAACTTCAATTTCATAAATTCGGAAGATAAACCGGGAACTTGCACGAAACTAATCCGATCTTCAAATTTCTCGATGTGTGCAATAGGACTCTCGGATTTGTCTCCATAAAACTGATTGCTCGAGAAGACTTCAAGTAAGTACGGTTTGAACTCAAATACGACATCGGGTGGTAATGGTGGTAGAGTGATAAGGTTGCCTCCCGTATCCAATGATGGAACGACATATGATAGAAGGGTACGGGGTGAACCAGCTTGGCCCTCAAAACTCGAAACATCCTATAAGAAATAAAGAAGCATCAAATTCATTGGATTTGGAACAAACTAGTTTTTAGCCTGAAAGCAATCTTAAACAACTCAAGACCAAGAAACTAAGCTAGGGCGCTTGTTCCCCACCAACGACGCCATTTTTTGTAACGTGGTTTTTGTACCCTGGTTTTTATATCGTTCTTCTCGAGGAGCTAGGGGCCTTGGCTAAGACACTCGGTCTAAGGTCGGGTTAAGATCGCTAGGTAAGGCAATGGGTTGAAAGAGGCGGTCACGAAGCAACAAATAAATCTAAGGTCAGTCAAGGTGAAACAATGGGTTTCGGGGGCTTTTGGGGATGCAAACGAGAACAAGGAGATAGGTTTCGCAACAAGAGAGCAACAAGAAAGGAAATTAAGTGGCAATTCCGTTAGAAAATACCCACCGGGCTTCCTCTTTCAAGGGTAGTCTAGATTAACTTCCCCAAAGTCCACCACGGACCCGGAGGGTTAATGAAACGGAATTCCCTAGTTAGTCTCTACTCACTCTCACGAGTAAAGTGCTAACTATCCCAATTCCAACCTTCCAACACAAGTGTTAGATATGTTCAGGAGCTTTCGAACCGAAATACATCCCACTTGAGGGAAGGAATGGAGTGGGAACAATGATTTCCCAACTAATTACTCACTAATATTGCTAACCCATATCTAATTACCCATTCACACCCTTAATTACCCCCTAACCCATTAGGGTTCTAGCCACTACCCATCACAACTATGATAACAACATCAACAAAACCAACCCTAAGCATGATTTCTATCAACAACAAACATTAACCAAGCAAGAACAATGAAATAACAAGCAAAGCAACTAAACAAGCAAGAAAGTAATTAGCAAAGTAATTAATGAAAGAGTTAAGGGAAGAGAAAACTTATCAAAATGCTGTAGATGAACAAGAGAAAACAATAAAAAGATGATCCAACAATCTCTCAATTGTTTGAATCCCCAAATCTTCAATAACAAACACAAATCACAAAAACCCTAGATTAATCTCTCACTAATCTCTCTCTAAAACTCGTAATTACAATGCTGGAAATAATGTCTAACACTCTCTAAGATTGTCCCCCAAGAAATCGTCAACAAGGGATATATATACAAGTGGAAATTGGTTGGCAAAACGCAGCGCACAGCCGAAAACATCGCGCAGAACATAGGGAGACCGTAGGTACAGTCTTGTTCTGTCCAGCGAAATCTGCCTGGCGAGTTTTTCCTTCGAGAGACCGTAGGTGCGGTCTTGCTGACCGTAGGTGCGGTCCCAGCGAAATCTGCCTGGCGATTTTTTCCCTTCGAGAGACCGTAGGTGTGGTCTTGCTATACCGCAGGTGCGGTCTTCCTCGACCCAGCGGAGGTAGCGGGTGTCACCCCAAGGGTGGCGGAGGCTACCCTGCTTGTCTTCTTCCCTTTGCTCCTTCCTTCTTTCCAAGGGATGTAACGCTCGTTACGAGGGTCGTAGCGGGTGTTACTTCACTAAATGGCATCAAAGGTGGGGAAAGTGGTCCCGGGTCAACTCCGCCGCGGCTCCCGATCCGGCTCGGCTCGGGAAATCACAAAAAATGCTCTAAAATGGCCGTTTTTGCTACGTTTTCGTGTAAAACGCCAAAACCTACAAAATAGCCAAAAACATACTAAAAAGCCATGAAAATAAACACGAAACGAGTCAAAAGCCTAAGAATTAAGGCGTTTTTTAGACACAAAATTTGGTCTAAAGACCCCCTACACTTGAACTTTTGCTTGTCCCGAGCAAAACAAAACAAAGCAAATAAGAAAACTAAACACCAACTCCTCTGTCGTGGGAGGAAACGAGTGCATTTAGCGTATGCACCAAGCGCTTTGAACCTTCGCCAGCCCGGGTGGATGAGATGGACTCGTGAGGGTTTGTAGCGACTATACTCACAAAAGCCAAAGAAAAAGCAAAGAGGGAAAGTGAAAACAAAACCGAAGAAAAACAAAGGAAAAGAAAATCAACAGCTTCGCTTCAAAGGATCTTGCAATCTTAATTAGGAAATCGTTATTAATCCTCCAAAACGAACCGTTATGAGCATCTCACAAGCACCTATCCCAAGCAAAATTCAGTCTTAAAGATTTTCGACCCCCTACACCTCTTTCCAAGCAAAACCCCATGTGCAAATGTGCTAGTGGGTTCTAATCGAATCCAAAAGACTCCAAAGACTCATTCCCGAGCTCAAAATCAACGAAACGAACAAGGAAAGAAAAGAGTTGCCCTTCCTCACATTTGGTCTCCCTTGGTTTGGTGAGGGTCGTAGGTGATGCAAGGAGAGGCCCCACACTTTTAGAAGCACAAACTTTTCTTTTCTTTTTGGTTGGTTTCACCAACGAAATTGCTTTTTCTTTTTCTCTTTTTTTTCTTTCTTTTTATAGTCAGTATTAGCCTTACTTTCGGGAATTAGATGGCCCATAATGAGGTTTACCCTCCATACACAGTCTTTTCCATACACACCTCCGTCGAGAATTCGATTTAGGAGGAGCTTAAGGGGTAATAGCGTCGTACCGCTAAAACCGAGCCCGTGTAGGTTGGGTAAGTGTATGGTGGTTGATGTCATTCAGCGACACGCTCCACTTAGTCTAGTTATTTTAGCTTTTGCTTTCTTTTCCTTTCTTTTTGAACTTTGCTTTTGCTTTTGCTAAACAGGAAAAAAAAAGAACAAGCTCAGACACAAACCCATAGAATCTCTCGGTTTCAACTGGAACGTGAAAGGAATCGGGGATCTCGCTAGACACTCAATGAAGGAAATCTAAGAAGGTAAGTCATGACAATCACCCGAGACAGGGTCGAAAATGCTCAGACCGGTTTCTTTTAAAGAAGATTAAGAACGGCTTCTCAATTTCGATAACAAGATCCAAGAAACAAAGCAAAACAAAGCGAAAACGAAAACTGAAAGAAAACTTTTAAGGCTTTCACTCCCTCTTTTCTCCTTTTTCACACAAAAAAATTTCAAATTTTAGGCAAAAACTAAGGAAACAAAAACAAGAAAAACTAGGTGATCTACCCTTGAAGCAAATATCTCCCCCCCCCCACACACTTAAAACGCCACAATGTCCTCATTGTGGGAAGGTGTCACAAGAAAAGGGTAAAGAACTGATAAAAAAAATAAACAATAAAAAACAACTAGCAAGGAAGTGGTGGCGACCCGAGCCCACGCGACTCCAACAATAAGATAGACCCAAAGAGCACATACTAGGGGTTCGCCACCAAAAGAAAAGTCAAGCATGCAAAAGGATCATCGGATATTCAACTCAAAAAGAGAAGAGCGGAGAGATATTACCTCGAGTTCTTCAAAACAAATGATTACTCAATCCGCGATCCGTGATAGCCAAGCAAAAAGTTAGGATAATCAAGCAAAAACAATCAAAGCTCGTAAGATCCGCATGCAAGATTAGAAACATGAAAAAGGGACTAACTAAGTAAAAAAAAAAGAATTAACTCAAAAGAAGGAAATAAAAGTATGGGTTGCCTCCCATAAAGCGCTTGTTTAAGGTCCCGAGCTTGACCTAATTACTTGATTCTCGAAAGGCGTGGTGTGCATGAGAGAAGCATGGTAAGCTTTTTCAACCAACTCTTCTTCCTTCTCCTCCCTCGCATCCCAATAGAACTCATAGATAAACTGGAATAATCCTCCGGCGGTCTAGTCAACTCCGAAAGAATCAAAGGTAATGGCCTTCTCATTTTACTCCACCAATATTTCTTCCTCCTTTTCCATCGCTTCCTCTTCTTGCGCAAGAATTGAGCATGCCTCCTTGAAGAATTGATAGAACGGATAGAAAGAAAAGATAACCCCAACTTGATATTCGATGACGTGCCGGGTCTCGGGCCTTGGAAAGCCATCTCTCTCACTTTCATATTCTCAATATATGTTTCTCCCAAGGCGATCTCCCTCCTCAAAGGTACGGTGTTGTGGAAATCACAACGGAAGGTGAGACTATCTCCATGAAGCTTAAAATGAATAGATTTAGGGTGACTTTCTCCTCCCCAATCATTCGGTTCCACAATAAGTAAGCACGGCTCCTCTTGATGCTCATCCATAATACCAACCACTACATTAACCTTGAAGCGTGACTCTTTGTGAGGGTTCCTTCTCGAAGGATCAAGATCAAAATCAATATGTTCTCTCCCCACATGAAGAGACAAACGACCTCTTTTCACATCAATAATTGCTCCAACAGTGGCCAAGAAGGGTCGACCAAGAAAAATAGGGCTTCTCCAATCCTCATCCACCTAAAAAATAATGAAGTCACAAGGGATAAGGAAACTCCCCACTTGAACCGGGATGTCTTCTAATATTCCCAAGGGCTTCCTAACAATTCGGTCAACAAGTTGCAAGCTAATAGCTGTAGGGGTCAAGGTTCAACTTCTTACAAATTGAGTGCGACATGACACTCACACTTGCCCCCAAATCACATAATGCATTATCAATTCTCATATCACCATTTAAGCACGGTATGGAGAAAATACCTGGATCGGTAAATTTCTTGGGAGTTTTGCTCCCCATAATAGCATTGCAACTGATTGTATGATGAATGGTCGACGACTCCTTAATTCACCTATTGTTTTTCAAGAGGTCTTTAAGATGTTTCTTGAAAGAAGGGACCACCGTCATGGCATCAAGAAAAGGAATATTAACTTGGAGCTTCTGCAATATATCAATAAATTGCGAAAACTTTGCCTCGTTTTTATGTTGAATCAATCTCTCTGGAAAAGGTACTGGTGGTCTATATGAAACAGGTTTCTCCAATGGGTACTCATGATTGTCTCCCCTCAAGACTTTTTTCCCTTTCTCTCGTCTTTTCTCAATCTCTACTATCTCTTCCAACTTCTCCTTTTCCTCATTCTCGGCCTCATTAACCACAACATAATCCTCCTTCTCCTCAACTATGTTCTGCTCAACTTCTAAGCTCTCCTCTTCATTGCTATCCACCACAACTCCCTCATTCTCTCCCAATGGTCTCTTCTCTTCCACATTCTCCTCCACTACCTTAGGTTTTTCAATTTTTCTTCCACTCCTTAGGGTAATAGCATCAGCTTGCTCCCCTTGGATAGGTTGAAGTTGAATGGGTTGAGAAAGGTATATTTGTTGAGCAACTTGGGTCATTTGGGTTTCAAGGTCTCTAAGACGAGCTCCCTCACTTTCTTGATTAGCAACAATTTTGCGCAACAACTTTTCAATCATAGAATCTTGGGATGGTTGAGAAAATTGAGATTGCGGGGTGGGTTGATGTGAGAACTCTTCTTGAAAATATGCATGATGGTCATAAAGTTGAGAAACAAGGTTAAACACCGGGTTGACAAACGTTGTATAACTAGGATCATAGTCCTCATAAGAATAGGAATAAAGTTGGTTGGAATAGATGGCATTCACATTTTCTACTTGACGATACTCCGTACATTGATGCTTGAGATGTTGACCAAAACACAACTTACAAGAATGCACAATGGGAATAGGAGTGGATGCAAAGGTTTGCATACCTCGGGCTAAGTTCAGCTGGTTGGAAACTTCATCATTCACCATCTTCTTTTGCAAATCCAGGACGGTAGCCATTAGAAGCTTGATAGTGGGGTTGCGTTCCAAAGAATGATCCCCATTTCCTAAATTTTGGCCGCCTCCCCAACTAGGAACATTCTGAGATAGCTCATGAAGAAAAATGTTGGCTTCCTCAACGAAACTAATCTGATCTTCAAATTTCTCGATGTGTGCAATAGGACTCTCAAATTTGTCTCCATAAAACTGATTGCTCGAGAAGACTTCAAGTAAGTACGGTTTGAACTCAAATATGACATCGGTTGGTGACAATAGAATGACAGTTTGAGTCTGTACCTGGTTTTAGATTCTTGACAATAGAACGACAGTTTGAGTCTTGAATCGGATTGCGTAGATTGAATAGGTTAGAAAATAGTTAGACATAATGATTCTTGTCTAGGGTCAATTTATAGTCAGTTCTTATCTCTGATTAGGCTAAATAGTTAGAAATAATGTTTAGGCTAATCACTGTAACTCACCTAGGATCGAAAGATCGAAGTGATAGGGCTTAGAAAGATTATAGACCCCGAATTATCTTGTTACCTGCACTGGAATTGTTGATAATTTGATTAGTTGACTAGAGTGGACTCCCCTGAACACTTCCAATTATTTGATAAAACCCCTAAAAATTCCAGCTTTCTTAGTTTAATTTAGAAAACTTTACCACACCCTTTGGTTCGACCTAGCATTCTTTGTAGCGAACTAGTTTAGTGCGTGATTGAACACAAATCCCTGAGAGAGAACGATATTTTATTATTACACAGACCCGTACACTTGCGGTACACAGACACCTATATGTTTTAAGTCTGTCAAGTTTTTGGCGCCTTTGCCGGGGATTTGTTTCCCCAATCGCCATTGGACGAACGCGCTCTGGGTGACTAGGTTATTTAATTTCTGTTATTTTTCTTTATTTTTCTTTATTACGCTTGGTATTCTTGTTTTAGTCTTTTTCAGGTTTATGCACAAAGATTTCTCTTTCGAGTACGATCCTGAGATCGAACGAACACTTCGAGAGAGAAGAAAAAGGGCAAGACTGGAGAAAGAATTTCAAGAAAATCAAGAAACAGACGAAGAGGAGCTTAAATCGGAATCGGAAAAAGAAGAAGAGATAGGAGAACAGCGACCAAAGACATTCAGGCAGTATCTTACTCCCAATGTCACCAACCCGCAATCAGCAATCAACGTTCCCGCCATCCAAGCAAACGACTTCGAGCTGCGACAGTCTTTGATCAACCTAGTGTCAAAATCACCATTCCATGGGTTGACCAACGAAGATCAGAACCGACATCTGCGACTCTTCCGTCAAGCTTGTGACACTTATAAGGCCAACAACGTATCAGAGGACGCCATCAAACTTCGTCTCTTCCCGTTCTCGTTGGAAGGCAAGGCGTGGGAGTGGCTCGACTCACTTCCACTGAATTCAATCACAACGTTCGACGAACTCGCCAGCACCTTTTTGGCGAAATACTTTCCTCCAAGCAAGCTCACCAGCCTAAGGAATTATATTTCTACATTCACATAAGAGCCGGATGAGTCACTGTACGATGCTTGGGAAAGATTCAAGGACATTCTCCGACAATGCCCTCAGCATGGATTTGAACCTTGGGTTCCTGTCCAATCCTTCTTCAATGGAGCGAATGAATCAACAAGAGGAAGCATGCATCCTCTCTGCAGCTGGAGGCGACCATATGGACAAAACTGTTCCTCAAATCACGAGTCTGATCGAACATATGGCGAACAACTCTTATCAATGGTCTAAACCCCGCCAAAAGGCGGGAGGTAAGTTTAATGTTGATGCAATTTCTTTATTGTCATCTAAACTTGATTCTTTAACGCAAAAAATGGACCGATTAAGTTTGCCATCTAACCCTCCGACCTGCAATGTTTGTCAGTCGATCGAACATAAAACTTTTACTTGCCCTATAGGTGGAGTTAGTAATGAACAAGTCCAACAGGCCAATTGTATTGGCAATCCTAGACAAAATTATGACATGAATTCTAACACTTACCATCCTGGGCTTAGAAACCACCCTAATTTTTCCTATAGGAACGACAATCCCACTGGTCCTCTTCAAGGACAAGGACAGCAAAAGTATGTTCCCCCACCTCAAAGGCCACCTCAACAAGGACCTCCCCGAAAATCTAATTTAGAAACCATGATGGAGAGTCTTATCGCAGGACAACAGAAACATGAAGGTGTTATAAAAGACTTAATGCAAAAGGTAGAGGCTTTAGCAACCCACAATAAGATTTTAGAAAATTAGATCGCTAATTCGGCGACTCCCTCTACTAGTTTACCACCTCAACCTGTCCCTAATCCAGGTGCCCAATGTAATGCTCACTACAAGATGGCTGGTCAAATAAGGCCGTTCGAAGCGACCGTTTAATGAACGGTCGCAAGAAAAAGGCGGGCGACCGTTCAAAAACGACCGTTGATGAACGGTCGTTATCTAGCTACCGTTCAATTAATGGTCGTAAAATGGAACGACCGTTCAATTGAACGATCTCTAACTAGCGACCGTTCAATTGAACGGTCGTTCTATTTTACGACCGTTAATTGAACGGTCGCTAGATAACGACCGTTTAATTGAACGGTCGTTTTTTGAACGGTCGTTCAGCTGTTAAAACCGTTGGCCGAATTCAATCGCATTCAATTGCACCGTTACACTTTCTCTCAAAACCCAATTTCTCTTCTCCCTCCTCTTGCTTGCCGGCGACTTGGACCGGAAACCGCCGCCTGCCGCCACATTCCGTCGGAGCCGACGACGGTAAGTCCTCCTCTTCTCCCTCATATCAATTCTTTTAAGTTTTTGGTGGTTAATAACAACACAAGCCTTTCCTCTTGCTAGTAAATCGGACCGGGAACCGCCACTTTTTTGGTGCCGCCGTTGACGCCGTAGCTGTTCGCGCCGCCTTCGCCGTCCGTGCCGGCATCGCCGCCCGTCGTCGCCGTCGCCGTCGTCCCCACTGCCGCCGTCGTTCTCCCCGGTAAATTATTTGAAATTTGTCAATTTTGTTAATTATATATTTATTGTATAAATTATGAGCATGCATTAATTAGGTTAGTATTTGTGTAAAAAGTTGTTTAGTTAGTTATGTTGTGAATAATTTGAGTGAATAATTGGTATTTATTCGGTTAATTTTTGTGTTAATTACTGTGTAAGTATTGTATGTTAATTGTATGTTAGTTGTATTAGTTTAATGATATGTTGTGAAATTGTATGTTAATTAGGTTAGTTATATTACTGTTTAAGTATTGTATGTTAATTAGGTTAGGTATGTGGTGAAATTTGTCAATTAGTTTAATGATATGTTGGTTGTGTTAATTATATGTTGTTGTGTTAATTGTGTTTTATTATTGAATTTTTGTATTAATTGTATGTTACTTGTATTAGTTAGTTATGTTTTGTAATATTTATTGTTTTAGTTTTGAAAATTGTTAATTGTATGTTTATGTGTATAAATTATGAGCATGCGTAAATTAGTATGGATTAGGTTAATACATGTGTAAAGAATGTTTAGTTAGTTATGTTGTATATAATTGTTTTAGCACGCTTAAAATTCATTTGAATCTACGACATGGAAATTTACCATTATTAGAAAAAAAGTGTTGAGTTGGGATGATTTTGGTAGTTATTAGTAAATGAGTTAGTTATTATGTTTGATTAGGAATGAATTTAAGCGACTAACAACTTTGTTGGATAACTTAATTAAAGACAAGCCTCTAATGTCAATTGACCCTTGTTGTGATGAACAATTCGTCGGAGTTATACATACGAGAAATCCACCGTTTGTGGCAAAACAAATGTCGATCGTTGAGTTTTTTTAGCATACCAATCACTAATAAAATGAACACCCAAGAACTCAATCTTGATTTCTTGGGTGTTCGTTTTAAAGGAGGTTGGGATGCTAAATGCACAACGATCGACATTTGATACGTCATAAGCGGTGGATTTCTCGTACATATAACTCAGACAACTTGTTCATCATAACAAGGGTGAATTGAAGTTTAGAGACATGTCTTTAATTAAGTTAATCTCTAAAGTTGTTAGCGTAAATTTGTTTCGTATCCAACCTAATTGCTATCTTAATTATTCATAACCCCAAATGAAGACATGAGTTATAAATAACTATGTCACATCCCTTTGCTAGCTTAAGTACTCAACAACCATTTTAGGGTTAGTAAATAGGTTAGTTGTCATGGTAGTTTAAAGTAGAAAGTATGGTAATTTATAGGTCTAGTATCTTAGTTGTAGATGTCATAAAAAGAGGTTGAGTTTGGGTTCTGTTAGTGTCCATGAGAGTGTGTTTGTTCCTGATAATTTATGGCTAAAAAATACTTTCATGAGTCGTACCGAGTCTCTAATTTATTTGTCTGGTTCCCTTAAAGTAGCGCAATCTCGGCAGTGAAATTGCGCGAGGTCTATAGTGCTCTGGGAGTCAGAAGCGTCTCAGATTCGGTACAATGCAGTGTTTCCATTGTGCAACCTGGTGGGCAGCAAGACAAGGCGGGAATGAGAGAAAAGCTGATAGTAAAAGGTCTAATAGAAATTGTGGTGGGCTTTGATGCATGCAAGAAAGCCCACCACGATTTCCATTAGACTTTCTACTATAAGTTTCTCTCTCATTCCCACCTTGTCTTGTTGCCCACCAGGTTGCACAATGGAAACACTGCATTGTACCAAATCTGAGACGCTTCTAACTCCCAGAGCACTATAGACCTCGCCGAGATTGCGCTACTTTTTGGGAACCAAACAAATAAAAGGAGAGTCGGTACAACTAATGAAAGTTTTTTTTCAGCCATAAATTATCTGGAACAAACACACTCTCATCGCGTAATAACATTATCCTCTTGACTGTTGACATATATAGCTTAGTTGTAGATGTTATAGAAAAGTGTTGAGTTTGGATGCTTTTGGTAGTTATAAGTAAGTGAACTCACCTTGCAAATTAGTGTGTTGACATGCACAAATTGACAACTTTGAAATCTAATTCGGTCAACTTTGCAGATTTGAACAAAATGGAAAATACTAGGAAATGGATGTATGAGAGAATCGATGAGGAGGGGTATCTTAGCAAAGAGTATGTTAGAGGGGTGAAAGAAGAATTTTTGCCAGTTGCTAAACAAACCATTAGCTTCCAATCGGATAAAGTACTTAGGTGTCCATGTTCAAAGTGTAAAAACATGAAACACCAACGTGAGGACAATGTTAAGGTGCACTTGTACAAAAATGGGTTCGTACCACGTTATTTTGTGTGGATGAGTCACGGTGAGGTGTACATGCCTCCCGTGGCCACGGTCCCCATCCAAACGTCGAACCAAATTGAAGGGTCGTCGAGGACTGATGTGTTAGACCCAATGCAAGAAATGCTCACAGATACCATCGGAGATTTATCGTCCAACGTGTTCGACACAGTAGAGGATGAGCCGTCAGATGGAGGGCAAAAATTTCTTGAAATGTTAGAAGCGTCCAAACGACCTTTGTATGAGGGTTGCGAACTGTCACAATTGTGAGTAGTGTCTCGGCTTGTTAACATAAAATGTGAGTATAATCTCCCTAACAAAGTCGTAGACAGTCTGCTAGCCCTCATGAAAGACATTTGTCCCCCTGTTAATGAAATGACAGACACGTACCACTCGTCGAAGAAGTTACTTAAAGATTTAGAACTTCCGCATGAGAGGATCGACGCGTGTCCAAAGGGGTATATGTTGTTTTGGAAGGAGAACTCCATGCTTGATAGTTGCAACTTTTGCGGTGCTGATCGATATGTGCGGACAACGGCAAAGGGTAAAAATATCGCCCACAAGGAGCTCATATACTTTCCAATCGGTCAGCGGTTGCAAAGATTATACTTGACTAAGACATCAGCAGAGCAAATGAGGTGGCACTCAACAAATGTTCGAGGGGACGGTGACATGGTTCATCCGTGTGATGGTGAAGCTTGGAAACATTTTGATGCCACTCGGAAAGAGTTCGCATCGGAACCACGCAATGTGCGGTTGGGTATATGAACGGATGGTTTCGCCCCTTTCGGTAGTTTCGGGCAAACTTATTCTACATGGCCTGTTATAGCTACCCCCTACAATTTACCTCCGTGGCTTTGCATGAAGAAGCCTTACATGTTCCTCACGCTCTTGATTCCTGGTCCGAAAAGTCCAAAGGGAAACTTGGATGTATACATGCAGAATTGAGACTGTTCAGAACGGTCTTATTTTTGTTACCCTGTTGTAGTGGCTATAATCTGCGAGGAAGTGAACCTTGAGTGTGAACCCTTAGGAGAACATATTTTACATAGGATAGTCAAGACTGAACCTAAACCAGACCTGATAGAGGGAACTAAGAACCCCTCAATTATTCCTAATAGGGAAGACCTAAGCAGTTTTAGGATCCCTGTCCAATTGGATGGTAGACCCATCAAGTATGCACTGTGTGATACGGGATCTGAGGTGAATGTTTTGCCTAAGTCTTACCTAAGAAAATATGAACATAAGGAATTAAGGGTGACTGGCACGATTCTTCGTCTAGTAGATAAAACCCTTAGAAAACCTCTAGGGATCTTACATGACACTCCCCTCCATATAGGAGAGCATGTTGTTCCTGTTGAATTCTTGGTACTAGATACAGGAGAAGATCCAGATTCGGAGATTATTCTAGGGAGAGCCTTCCTTTCGACTGTCAATTGCAAGATGGATATAAGGAAAGGCACAATGATCATCGAGCTAGGAAAGTCGATGACAGAATATGAAGTACGGAAGGGCAAGTTGATTCAGAGACACGTTCCAAAAATAATTCATGATGAAGGAGATCCGGTTCCAAAACGGATCCAGGACCCTGATGACTAGGGTCCACAACGTCGAGCTAACGACATTAAACAAAGCAACCCCGGGGAGGTATGCTATTATCTACATATTTATTCCTCCCCACTTTTTTATTTTAGTTCAATTATTTTAGCTTTCAGTTTTACTCTATAGTTTATTTCTTTTGAAGTTTACTAATATTTTTCTTTTAGTGCGTAGAAAAAGGAAGAAATTCGAGAAATTCATGGCTCATATTGAATTTTTATTTCTAACCTAATGAATTCTATGTTGGTAGATGTTTGTAGGGATTTTTGATGGGTCAATTTGTAGGGAAAATAAGGAGGAAACAAAGAAAAGGTACGACTCCCTCTCCAAAAGAGCCCTCATCCCCACCAAATATATGCATGAACCTTTCTTGTGTAGTTGTGGTATGTTGGATGATGTTGATTGGATGTTGAGCCGTTGCCACATGACCAACGTGGCTAGGTTAGGAGAGCCGACCTATAGGGGACTTACCCTTGAATTCTTGTCGACCCTAGTTGTAAACCTCCAAGCGAGGGATGGGTGTATTCGTTTCCAGCTTTTGGGGGTAGAGAGGAACATGACTGTGTCCCAATTTTCCCGCGCCTTTGGTTTTCCTGAACGAACATGTAGGGATTCATCCCTTATACCCATAGAGTGGGACGGGAGGGGTTTCTTTTTCAGAATTTCTGGTTTTGATAGTTGGGACCCTAGCAATACCCCTGCATCCTTGATTAGGAACCCCGTATTGAGGTATGTCCACCGCATACCCTCTTGCGGTATTTTCGGGAGGCCCGGTAGCTCAAACAAAGCTACCCGGGCTGATTGCTACATGTTGCATGCTATGTTGGATACCGACCCTCGTGCCGACCCAGCAGCAATGCTAGCCCACCATCTTTCTAGTGTCGCCACCTCAACTAACAAGGGCATTGTTGTAGGGGGCTACATTACTCACCTTGCACACCAATTCGGCTTTAGGCCACCTAGAAACCCCACTGACCTAGTCCCGGGTAACTTATTCTTGGATGGGGGGCAGTGTAATTACTTTGGCTTGTGTAAGTTCGACAAGGACTCGCGTTGTCTCTGGGTCTATCCCAACAATGCTAGGTTTCCTGTGCCTAACCCCCACACTTCTCCACAAGTTGCTAAGAACTTGATGTGGATGCCTCCCTTCCCCGAGTTCGACCCCGAACCCGAACCCGAACCCGAATCCGAACCCGAACCAGAACAGGAACCAGAAATCCACCCTAACCCTCAACCCGAACAACCCCAACCAGACTATGAGGCGCGCTTTCACGACCTTCATACCTCCATTGTCCGAACCGAACACCGTGTGAATGAGTTGAGGGATAACTTTATTGAGTATAGGGGGCAGTCTGACCTGCGATTTGACCGTCTCGACGAGTCAATTGCTAACCTCACCGGCCTTATTCAGGCCATGTTCGATCGACCCTCACCACCACCAGGACCGAGCCATACCGACCCTTCCCCACCGACCGAGGATCCTTGATCCTTGGCTAATCCCTTACCCTTCACCGTTGTCTTCTGCATTAAGGACAATGCAACATCTAAGCATGGGGGGGGGGGGTTGAAAAATATTAATATTTCTTCCTGTATATTTTTCTTATTTATCTGTTTTTCGTTTATTTTTTCTGTTTTTTCCTTCATTTTCTTTTATTTTCGTCTTTCTTTTTCTTGCTTTATGGTAGTTTTTCAAATTCTAGTGTGATTTCTCTTATTTTTGTGTGTTCCTTTTATTTGCTTGTTCATAGTTATTTGAGTTTCTAGTGTGTTTTTCTTTTGTTTTCTAGTTTTTTTAAAATTTCCTTTTTAAATTTTTCTTTAATTTGCCTCCACCTAGTTTGCATTAGATAGAAGCATGTAGTTTTTCTTTTCTTTTCCTAGTTTGTTTCTTTTTCTTTTTCTTTCTTTTGCATCCACCTATTCAAAAAATCCAAAAAAATCAGAAAATTAGAAAAAGCAAAAAAAAAAAAAAAAAAATTAGAAAAACCAAAAACCAAAAAAAAATTATAGGATAGGATTAGGATTAAAACCGAAAACACCTTCAGTGATGATTTGTAAACCTTTCTTACTTTCAGTTTAGCTTGCTTCACCTAGAAAAGTCTGGATTAGATCTCAAAAGTTTTTGAAACCTTTTCTTTCAAATCTTCTGATTTTGAGACGAGTTATAAAATTTGTATCTTACTGCTTTGACTATCTTAGAAAGTATAAATGTGCGTGCCGCAAATCTTTAGGCTAAGTTTAGTTGATTGAGTCCCATCCCGTGAGTCTACATTGCCTAAATTTTTGAATTGATCACTTTTATCAATTCCATATTCCCTGAGTGACTCACCCATTAGTTGCATCTCTAGAACTTCCTTTGCATCTTGCTTGAGACTACATACCTGCATTGCACGCTGTGACAAAGTGATTAAGGAATTCGTTTTATTTTGCTAAACTACATCGCCAAATAGCCTACCCTACACTATATTTAACCGTTCTTTTTGCCCCGCATAGCCTTTGTTTACCCTTCTTTCATGATTGAACCCTGACAATGCAAGCCTTGGCCTCTGATATCCAGTATCCCTTTGCGTTGCTTGGTTGAATGAGAGTTTGTCGTTTTTACGGAAGGAACTATTGGTTAAGTTATGTTTGGACAAAAATGTGAAGTTAGGGAGAAATTGTGCTTATTGGTTCAAATAGGGAGAATTAAAATTCCACCTTTTGAATAATTGGTGTTTGGTTATGTTGTTCATTCATTATCGAAGTCGAAGTTGTAATTTCATAGTTTTCTTCTCCCTGATCACCTTCCCAATAAGGAAAAAAAAAAGAAAAAAAAAGAGTTCCAAAAGAAAAAGGGTGTTTATGGAGATTCAATTTAAATTTGTAATCTTTAACTTGGTTCTATTCAGTTGTGATGTTTAATATCGTAGAGGGTGAGAGGTGAAATTCCTTGCATACACTAAGCAAGAAGGAGAGTTTACAGTGTTTTATTCGTCAAAGTTCAATCCAAGCATGGCTCTTAACTCCTCAATCCCAAATTTTACCGCTCCTTACCCCTAGCCTAAGCCCCGTTACAACCCAATAAAGTCCTTTTTATTGTCACTTGTGCATTGCATACACGTAGTGGAGAGCGAGGTTCTTACCAAGCTTATGGTAGTTGTTTCTATTGGTTTGAGTATGAGAAAAACCCACATACATTCAAATTTGAGTGTTTGAGCGTTCAACTTTTTATCCTAAAGTGAGTTTTACTCTTTTGACTAGCTTACGTCCATAACTAACTGCGCACATTTGCATTATTCTTAAGACTGTTGGCAGGTTTATGCTTCAGAAGTGCTTTTTCTCTCCTTTTGGTTTCAAAATTTTCTTCCTTTCTCTTTAAAACTGAGTTTTGATCTTGTCCAGACTGATCTTTGTGATTGCTTGATTGAATTGATGTGTCAGAATGGTTAGCCTGAGGGGGTGTTAAGATTTTGTCTTTATAATCCTTGCGAAAGACCTTTTCGCCTCTTTCTCTTCTTACGCTTGGTTTCTCCTGTTTGAGCCCTAACCCTCCTATTTTTAATTCTGACTTGCTTGAGGGTAAGCAAGAGCTAAGCATGGGGGGATTTCAAAAACTTGACAGACCTAAAACATATAGGTGTATGTGTACCGCAAGTGTACAGGTCTGTGTAGTAATAAAATATCGTTCTCTCTCAGGGATTTGTGTTCAATCACGCACTAAACTAGTTCACTACAAAGAATGCTAGGTCGAACCAAAGGGTGTGGTAAAGTTTTCTAAATTAAACTAAGAAAGCAGGAATTTTTAGGGGTTTTATCAAATAATTGGAAGCGTTCAGGGAGTCCACTCTAGTCAACTAATCAAATTATCAACAATTCCGGTGCAGGTAACAAGATAATTCGGGGTCTATAATCTTTCTAAGCCCTATCACTTCGATCTTTCGATCCTAGGTGAGTTACAGTGATTAGCATAAACATTATTTCTAACTATTTAGCCTAATCAGAGATAAGAGCTGACTATAAATTGACCCTAGGCAAGAATCATTATGTCTAACTATTTTCTAACCTATTCAATTTATGCAATCCGATTCAAGACTCAAACTGTCGTTCTATTGTCAACAATCTAAAACCAGGTACAGGCTCAAACTGTCGTTCTATTGTCAAATTACCATGACATACAAAACACGCAGATTAAACGAATGAAAAGATAACCTAACACCGAAATTGTATTCAAATTCAATCAATTGACATCGAGTTTATCCCCTAAACTAAGAAAATTAGTTACTCATAATTCTAAAGGTAAACATCGCAAAATCTAAATAACAAGAAAGCATTAAAGAAGAATAGAAATAAATCGTGTTCGAATTGGCGGAATAGATCTCTTCGTCTCACCCGAATCAATCTCTTTCGTGTTCTTCAATCACGAACAATAATCTAGTCTAATAACAATCATTTGGAAACAACTGTAAAATAAATTGTTCTAAATCTACTCTAAAAGCTACCTAAAGAATCTGAAGAGGTCCGGGTTCCATTCTCCTCTCTGGTGGGCACCGCTAAGCGAACCGCCTCTTCCAACTCGAACCTCGAGTTGCAATTTCCGGTCACTTCGGGAGCGGGAAGGCTAGTCTCGGCCATCCGATGGATGGGCCCCGGGGCTCCTAAGGGAGGGGCCCACTCACGACACCGACCCCGGAGGCCTCGGATCGACCGGCCGTCTCGAAACTAGAGCATCGAAGGTATCGGAATGCAGTGTTTGCAACCCCGAGTGCGATAAGTCCAAGAACCAAGCGCGAAGTGGCATCGAGCGGCTCGCCGGTATCTCTGGCTCGCCCGAGCACAGCGTCTGCCCGAACTGCCGCGCACGCAACCTGCCAACGATCGCCGCGGTGGCGAAGGCTGCTCGCCGAGCGCCGTCCCCTGCTCGCCGACGATACAGTCGACACCCTTTTTTCGCTGTTTTGGCTTAATTTTGGGTTTAGTATAAATAGCCTGTTGTTATATTTTCCCAGCACTTTTTGACTGATTAATGAATATGCTTATGCATGGAATAGGGTTGCCTCCCTTTCTCTCAAAATCTTGCTTTACTTTATCCATTGATTAATGGTGGTGTTTGCAAGTCATCTCTTTATTGATCATTTGGTGGATTCTTCCTTTATGATGGTCATGGTGGGGTGCTAGGCCTTTGGTGGTGGAATTTCCTTTATCCAAGGTCATATCCAATCCTTTTGGGGTTTCAAACTTTTGTTGATTGTTGATTCAAGATTCTCAAGCTAGTCCTTCAATCTCTCCCACCACGCCACGCTCCATTTGGTATCAGAGCTCAAGGTTTTTCATCTAGCTTGAGTTTTCTTCATTGTTCATACTAGTATTGTTCTCTATTGTTGGATTTTGGTATTTTGTTTGAACTATTGGTGTTCCCCATCCCTTGTGACTCCAAGTGTGTTGGAGAAATTGTTATTGCTATTGTGTTTGTTGATTTTGATGCATATTGGAGCTTGAGGAAGAGTTGGAAAATTTGTGCACACAAGGTGTTCGATAAAATGCCCAATTGAGAAAAACACAAAGAACCCTTAGCCAAACACAAGCCAACTACAAGAAAACCCCCAAACTCCACAAAATATCCCAAACACAATCCGTCCCATACCTTTTCCCTCGACATGGAAGATCACGATGACTCCGATCGAGAGGAACCTAGCTACCGGGGTAACCCTCAACTTCGGGTTCTCGAGAATCGACTTGCCACCCATGACGAGCAATTCTCCTCCATCAATCGAACCCTTAATGCCATCATGGCACGGTTGGACAACATCGCCCTAGAGCGTTCCGTTCCACCTCGAGTAGAACGTCCGAGGCGGACACAAAGCCCAGTCCGTCCTCCTCCGAACTTTGAGTCGAGTGACGATGCTAGGGGCTCTCCACGACGCCGAATTCGCCGGAATGTACATGAACAACCCCTTCGAGATGATTTCCAGGACATCAAAATTGACATTCCCGAATTCCACGGTTCCACTGATCCGGACGACTACATCGAATGGACCCAATTGATGGATAGGATCGTCGAAACCAAGGAGTATGACGAGGAGAAGGCTTATAAGATCGCAAGTTTGAAACTCACCAAGGCCGCTTCGCTTTGGTTCGAGAATATGAAATCACAACGGGCTCGAGAAGGGAAGGCGAGAATTTCCACTTGGACCCATCTTAAGCAAGTGATGAACCGTTTCTTACCAAGCACTTACCGTCATGACAACACGAAAGAGCCTATGCCCTTACCCAAGCGGTAACCGTTGGAGAGTACATATACGAGTTCGAGCAACTTCTTATCAAAAGTGGCCTCCGGGAACACGAAGATCAAACTATGATGCGTTTTTGAATGGCTTGGATCCCACCATCGCTAAAAGTCGAGATCCAACCTTACTATTCCTGGATGAGTTGTGTAGCGTGGCCGCCGGGTTGAGCGTCGGAAAGAAAGGGCTCTCACCAAATCGACTTCACGCAACTATTTTCCACCGTCAAACCGACCTCCTCTTGGCGGCCACACCCAAACTTAGTGAGACACCCAAGTTCCTGCTACACCGAATCGACAAAGGAAAGGGACTTGTTGTGGCGTCTCCTACGGAACCACTCGTCTTTTGGAGGAAAGAAATGCTTCAAGTGCCATGGATATGGTCACTTCCAGCCGATGTCCAAACCGGCGGACCCTGACTCTCAAAGAGGTCCAGGACATTGATGAGGAATTGCAGGAAGCCCAGGATGAACCTGAATTTGTTGTTGAGGATGCATACGCTAGTGAAGAAGGGGAAGTTGCGGCCGTTTCGCGTGACGAGGCGCCCTCGTCTTGAGGCGAGCTTTGCATGTTCAAGAAGCTCCTCTTGGAGGCGGCGAGACTATATTCCAAACTCGATGCTTAGTTGGAGGCAAGGTGTGCGATCTCATCATCGACGGAGGAAGGCTGCACTAATGTAGCCTCTACCTATATGGTTAACAAACCGGGTTACCTCTTTTGCCTCATCCTCGTCCTATTCGTTGAAATGGCTCAATGACTACGAAGGCATTAAGGTAACCAATCGTGTTTTAGTGAATTCGACTTTTGCACTAACTACACGGACTCTATTGTTTGTGATGTTGTTCCCAGCGCGTGTCACGTATTGTTGGGTCGGCCGTGGCAATTTGACAAGAAAACCACTCATGACGGATCGAGGAATACTTACTCCTTTATCCACAAGGGCAAGAGGTTAAACTCCTACCACTAGCACCACATGAAATATCACCACCTAAACTCGGGCGGGAAGTGAGGCCCAAACACTTGAGTGAGACACGGGTCGAGCGAGCCCTATGAGGGAAGGCCATTTTGCCTTACTCCTCTTAGAGCGAACACATGTGAGGAAGTGAAACCTAAACACCCTCTCGTTGCCCTCCTTCTTGCTGAATTTGGAGATGTATTTCCCGAAGAGCTCCCACCGGGTCTACCTCCCATCCGAGGTATTGAGCATCAAATCGACCTTATACCCGGTGCTCCACTCCCCAACAAGGCGGCATATCAGTGCAACCCGCAGAGACAAAGGAGTTACAAAGAGGTGATTGAACTTATTACACGAGGCTATGTTCGAGAGAGTATGAGTCCGTGCTCCGTTCCGGCCCTCCTGGTGCCGAAGAAAGATGGAACTTTCCGAATGTGCGTGGATAGCCGAGCCATCAACAACATTACCATCAAGTATCGGTGCCAATCACGAGGCTTGATGACATGCTCGATGAACTACATGGCTCCTGTATTTTTTCCAAGATTGACCTACGGAGTGGCTATCATCAAATCCGTATGAAGGAAGGCGATGAATGGAAAACGGCGTTCAAGACAAAAGGGGGATTATATGAGTGGCTTGTCATGCCATTTGGGCTTTCCAATAGCCCAAGCACATTCATGCGTCTTATGAACGAGATGTTGAGGCCTTTTATTGGTAAATTCGTCGTGGTTTACTTCGATGATATTCTAGTATATTCGAGGAGTGAAGCGGAGCATGTCGTACATTTGCAACAAGTGTTCGAGGTTTTGCGGCAACAACGACTTTACTGCAAACTGGAGAAGTGTGAATTTTGCACTCCCCAAGTCACCTTTCTTGGGTATATTGTTTCCGGCGCGGGGATTTCTATGGATCCCTCAAAGGTGGAGGCCATCCGTTCTTGGCCCACTCCCACCACTATCACGGAGGCGAGGAGTTTCCACGGTCTTGCTTCGTTCTACCGCCGGTTCATCAAGGGTTTTAGTACCCTTACCGCCCCTATGCGAGTGCATGAAGAAGGCGCTTTTGAGTGGACGAGCGGCCAAGGAGCTTTTGAGAAGTGAAGTCACAACTTTGTGAGGCTCGTACTTGCTCTCCCGGATTTCACACTAGCCTTCGAAGTTGATTGCGATGCTAGCGGAGTAGGCATTGGAGCCGTATTGATGCAAAACCAACGCCCTATTGCCTATTTCAGTGAGAAACTCAGCGGTTCAAGGAGAAACTATTCCACGTATGATAAGGAGTTTTATGCTCTCGTTCGGGCTCTGGATCATTGGGCACACTATTTGAGGTCGAGCCAGTTTGTCCTTCATTCCGACCATGAGGCGCTCAAATATTTGAATGGACAACACAAGCTTAGCTCCCGGCATGCTAATTGGGTTGAGTTCCTTCAAGGATTTAATTTTGTAGCGAAACACAAGAAGGGGAGCATAAATGTGGTCGCCGATGCGCTTTCGAGGAGACACTCTCTTCTTTCCGTAGTTGAGGCGAGGGTACTTGGGTTTCAACACTTGAAGGAGTTTTATAAGGAGGATGATGACTTTAAATCACACCTCGGTGGTGGTGATGGACCATATTTGCTACAAGATGGATTTCTCTTCAAGGGCAACAAATTGTGCGTTCCAAAATGTCCGTTAAGAAAGCTTCTAGTGCGGGAGGTTCATGGAGGTGGACTCGCCGGTCATTTTGGCATCAATAAGACCACCGACATGTTAAAAGAGCACTTTTATTGGCCGAAGATGGGAGGCGATGTGCAGGACGTGATATCAAAGTGTATTATTTGCCACCATGCCAAAAGCCAGTTCCACCAAGGGCTTTATACACCCCTTCCGGTCCCGAATGGTCCGTGGGAGGATTTGAGTATGGACTTCATTGTAGCCCTTCCCCGAACCGTGCGTAGCAAGGATGCAATCCTAGTCGTCGTTGACCGTTTTTCTAAAATGGCGCATTTCATTGCCTGCGAGAAAACCGATGACGCCACACATATTGCCACCCTTTTCTTCCGAGAGGTGGTGCGCTTGCATGGTGTCCCGAGGACTATTGTGTCGGATCGTGATACTAAATTCATGGGTCACTTTTGGAGGTCTTTGTGGAAGCTCTTGGGAACGAAGCTGTTATTTAGCACATCGCATCATCCTCAAACAGACGGCCAAACTGAGGTAACTAACAAGACACTCATTACAATACTTCGTGGTCTTGTGAGTCGGAGTCTACGCGATTGGGATGCCAAGTTATGTCATGCCGAGTTTGCCTATAATCGGTCCCCCTCTCTTGCTACGGGTCATTCACCCTTTCAGACGTGCTATGGTATCAACCCCATAACTCCTATCGAGCTCCTTCCTCTTCCTCTAGAGTCGAGGGTTAGCTTTGAAGCAAGTGAAAAGGCCGCTGAGATTCAGAAGCTTCACCGGAAAATTCGAGAGAAGATCGAGCGCACCAATGAACTTTATAAGGCCCGAGCCAACAAGCATCGCCGGGGTGTCACGTTCAAGCCCGGGGACTTGGTTTGGTTACATTTGAGGAAGGAACGATTTCGTTCCCGGAGGAGTAATAAGCTAATGCCACGAAGTGAGGGACCGTTCAAAGTTTTGGCCAAGATAAATGACAACGCCTACAAGCTTGATCTTCCGGGTGATATCGGGGTCTCCACAACCTTCAACATCGGAGATCTTTCACCCTACGTTGAGGATATTGAATCCGACGCGGATTTGAGGGCAAATCCTCTTCAAGAAGGGGAGGATGAAGAGGTCCGGGTTCCATTCTCCTCTCTGGTAGCGCGCATTGTGGCGAACCGCCTCTTCCAACTCGAACCTCGAGTTGCGGTTTCGATCGCCGGGAGCGGGAAGGCTAGTCTCGGCCATCCGATGGATGGGCCCGGGCTCCTTAGGAGGGGCCCACTCACGACACCGACCCGAGGCCTCGGATCGACCGGGCCGTCTCAAACTAGAGCATCGAAGGTATCGGTGCAGTGTTTGCAACCCCGAGTGCAATAAGTCCAAGAACCAAGTGGCATCAGAGAGCCCGCTCGCCCGTCTCTCGCTCGCCGAGCACGCTGTCGCCCGAATCGCCACGCACGCAACTCGCCAACGATGGCGGTAGGCGAAGGCACGCCGCCGAGCCGTCCCCTCGCCGCCCGCGGCGCTTCTGTCGGAGATGCTGCGCTCGCGACTGCCGCCGACGATCGGCGCAGTGACACCTTTCGCCGGCAAACGATAAGTCGACACACCCTTTTATTATTTTGGCTTAATTTTGGGTTTAGTATAAATAGCCTGTTGTTATATTTTCCCAGCACTTTTTGACTGATTAATGAATATGCTTATGCATGGAATAGGGTTGCCTCCCTTTCTCTCAAAATCTTGCTTTACTTTATCCATTGATTAATGGTGGTGTTTGCAAGTCATCTCTTTATTGATCATTTGGTGGATTCTTCCTTTATGATGGTCATGGTGGGGTGCTAGGCCTTTGATGGTGGAATTTCCTTTATCCAAGGTCATATCCAATCCTTTTGGGGTTTCAAACTTTTGTTGATTGTTGATTCAAGATTCTCAAGCTAGTCCTTCAATCTCTCCCACCACGCCACGCTCCAGAATCTCTCTCAAAACTAGAGTAAACGGAAGAAATCTCTCGCTGTTGATCGATGCTTGAAACGTCGGCTGTCGAAGCCCTTTTATAGCGGCAGGATTAGGGCACAAAACGCGGCCTGCGTTTTGGAAACGCTGGCTGCGTTTTGCCCAAAATAGCGGACTTCTCCGTGAGAGGGCGTTGGCTGCGCCTCCAAAACGCGGGCAGCGTTTTGTTTGTTATCGGCTGCTAAAGTTTCTGGACAAGGCGCGGCCTGCGTTTCCAAAAACGCTGCCTGCGCCTTGCCTCTCCGCTACAATTGGATTTGGGCCATTCTTCCTTTCCTCTTCTTTCCTTCTTCAACGCTTTTTTTATCTTCTTTGATTTTTCCTACTTTTCCTTCAACTTTTCATGCGTTTTGATATAATTCCACTTATTTCTGCAAAACACACCAAACTCGCGAACAAGTGTATAAATCACAGAAGTTGACATAAAAATACAGAATTTTGGATATAAAAAGCAAGAAACTGACATGATTTGAGCCCTAAAAACTCTATATAAAATTGTCTTATCAGGTGGTAATAGTAGTAGAGTGATAGGGTTGCCTCCCGTACCCAATGATGAAATGGCGTACGATAGAAGGGTACGGGGTGAACCAGCTTGGTCCTCCGCCATCAAAACTCGAAACCTCCTACAAGAAATAAAGAAGCATCAAATTCATCAGATTTGGAACAAACTAGTTGTTAGCATGAAAGCAATCTTAAACAACTTAAGACCAATAAACTAAGCTAAAGGCGCTTGCTCCCCGACAACGGCGCCATTTTGTGTAACGTGGTTTTTGTACCCCGATTTTTATATCGTTTTTCTCAAGGAGCTAGGGGCCTTGGCTAAGAAACTCGGTCTAAGATCGGGTTAAGATTGTTAGGTAAGGCAATGGGTTGAAAGAGGCGGTCACGAAGCAACAAATAAATCTAAGGTCAGTCAAGGTGAAACAATGGGTTTCGAGGGCTTTTCGGGATGCAAACGGGAACAAGGAGATAGGTTTCGCAACAAGATAGCAACAAGGAAGGAAATTAAGTGGCAATTCCGTTAGAAAATACCCACCGGGCTTCCTCTTTCAAGGATAGTCTAGATTAACTTCCCCAAAGTCCACCACGGACCCGGAGGGTTAATGAAACGGAATTCCCTAGTTAGTCTCTACTCACTCTCATGAATAAAGTGCTAACTATCCCAATTCCGACCTTCCAACACAAGTGTTAGATATGTTCAGGAGCTTTCGAACCGAAATACATCCCACTTGAGGGAAGGAATGGAGTGGGAACAATGATTTCCCAACTAATTACTCACTAATATTGCCAACCCATATCTAATTACCCATTCACACCCTTAATTACCCCCTAACCCATTAGGGTTCTAGCCACTACCCATCACAACTATGATAACAACATCAACAAAACCAACCCTAAGCATGATTTCTATCAATAACAAACATTAACCAAGCAAGAACAATGAAATAACAAGCAAAGCAATTAAACAAGCAAGAAAGTAATTAGCAAAGTAATTAATGAAAGAGTTAATGGAAGAGAAAACTTATCAAAATGCTATAGATGAACAAGAGAAAACAATAAAAAGATGATCCAACAATCTCTCAATTGTTTGAATCCCCAAATCTTCAATAACAAACACAAATCACCAAAACCCTAGATTAATCTCTCACTAATCTCTCTCTAAAACTCCTAATTACAATGCTGGAAATAATGTCTAACACTCTCTAAGATTTTCCCCCAAGAAATCGTCAATAAGGAATATATATACAAGTGGAAATTTGTTGGCAAAACGCAGTATGAAAACATCGCTGAGAACATAGGAGGCCGTAGAGTGCGGTCTTGTTACGTCGGTGAAATATGCCTGGCGATTTTTTCCTTCGAGAGACCGTAGGTACGGTCTTGCTGACCGTAGGTGCGGTCCCAACGAAATCTGCCTGGCGATTGTTTCCCTTCGAGAGACCGTAGGTGTGGTCTTGCTATACCGCAGGTGCGGTCTTCCTCGACCCAGCGGAGGTAGCGGGTGTCACCCCAAGGGTGGCGGAGGCTACCCTGCTTGTCTTCTTCCCTTTGCTCCTTCCTTCTTTCCAAGGGATGTAACGCTCGTTACCAGGGTCGTAGCGGGTGTTACTTCACTAAATGGCATCAAAGGTGGGGAAAGTGGTCCCGGGTCAACTCCGCCGCGGCTCCCGATCCGGCTCGGCTCGGGAAATCACAAAAAATGCTCTAAAATGGCCGTTTTTGCTACGTTTTCGTGTAAAACGCCAAAACCTACAAAATAGCCAAAAACATACTAAAAAGCCATGAAAATAAACACTAAACGAGTCAAAAACCTAAGAATTAAGGCGTTTTTTAGACACAAAATTGGGTCTAAAGACCCCCCACACTTGAACTTTTGCTTGTCCCGAGCAAAACAAAACAAAGCAAATAAGAAAACTAAACACCAACTCCTCTGTCGTGGGAGGAAACAAGTGCATTTAGCGTATGCACCAAGCGCTTTGAACCTTCGCCAGCCCGGGTGGATGAGATGGACTCGTGAGGGTTTGTAGCGACTATACCCACAAAAGCTAAAGAAAAAGCAGAGAGGGAAAGTGAATACAAAACCGAAGAAAAACAAAGGAAAAGAAAATCAACGACTTAAGCAAAGGATCTTGCAATCTTAATTAGGAAATCGTTATTAATCCTCCAAAAGGAACCGTTATGAGATTCTCACAAGCACCTATCCCAAGAAAATGTCATTCTTAAAGATTTTCGACCCCCTACACATAATGCAAAGCAAAACCCCATGTGCAAATGTGCTAGTGGGTTCTAACCAAATCCAAAAGACTCCAAAGACTCATGCCCGAGCTCAAAAACAACGAAACGAACAAGGAAAGAAAAGAGTTGCCCTTCCTCACATATGGTCTCCCTTGGTTTGGTGAGGGTCGTAGGTGATGCAAGGAGAGGCCCCACACTTTTAGAAGCACAAACTTTTCTTTTCTTTTTGGTTGGTTTCACCAACGAAATTGCTTTTTCTTTTTCTTTTTTTTTTCCTTTCTTTTTATAGTCGGTATTAGCCTTACTTTCGGGAATTAGATGGCCTATAATGGGGTTTACCCTCCATACACAGTCTTTTCCAGACACACCTCCGTCGAGAATTCGATATAGGAGGAGCTTAAGGGGTAATAGCGTCGTACCGCTAAAACCGGGCCCGTGTAGGTTGGGTAAGTGTATGGTGGTTGATGTCATTCAGCGACATGCCCCACTTAGTCCGGTTATTTTAGCTTTTGCTTTCTTTTTCTTTCTTTTTGAACTTCGCTTTTGCTTTTGTTAAACAGGAAAAAAAAAAAGAACAAGCTCGGACACAAACCCCTAGAATCTCCCGGTTTCAACCGGAACGTGAAAGGAATCGGGGATCTCGCTAGACACTCAATGAAGGAAATATAAGAAGGTAAGTCATGTCAATCATCCGAGACAGGGTCGAAAATGCTCAGACCGGTTTCTTTTAAAGAAGATTAAGAACGGATTCTCAATTTCGATAACAAGATCCAAGAAACAAAGCAAAACAAAGAGAAAACAAAAACTGAAAGAAAACTTTTAAGGCTTTCACTCCCTCTTTTGTCCTTTTTCACACAAAAATTTTTCAAATTTTAGGCAAAAACTAAGAAAACAAAAACAAGAAAAATTAGGTGATCTACCCTTGAAGCAAATATCTCCCCCCCCCCCAACACTTAAGACGCCACAATGTCCTCATTGTGGGAAGGTGTCACAAGAATAGGGTAAAGAACTGATAAAAAAATATGGAATTTTGGACGCTAATATACTGAACTTTTGGGGCATTGGACAATAATGCACTGAACTTTGACCTTGGACAATAATGCACTGAACTTTGAGGGGTGTTGGACAATAATGCACTCGAGACAATTTCGACGGTGACGAACTTGGTGATAATCTTACGTGACAGACCGAGAAGACAAATATTTTTGGACCAATTCATCTCCTCCACCCGCTACATAGGATTGCCACCAAGTTAGCCATTGCCAAAATCATACTGAGTGCATTATTGTTCAACACCCCCAAAGTACAGTGTATTATTGTCCAAGGTCAAAGTTCGGTGCATTATTGTCCAATACCCCAAAAGTTCAGTATATTAGCATCCAAAAACCCAAAAAATAAACAATAAAAAAAACTAGCAAGCAAGTGGTGGCGACCCGAGCCCACACGACTCCAACAACAAGATATACCCAACAAGCACATACTAGGGGTTCGCCACCAAAAGAAAAGTTAAGCATACAAAAGGATCATAGGATATTCAACTCAAAAAGAGTAGAGCGGAGAGATATTACCTCGAGTTCTTCAAAACAAATGATTACTCAATCCGCGATCCGTGATAGCCAAGCAACAAGTTAGGATAATCAAGCAAATACAATCGAAGCTCGTAAGATCCACATGCAAGATTAGAAACATGAAAAAGAGACTAACTAAGAAAAAAATATAAGAATTAACTCAAAAGAAAGAAATAAAAGTATGGGTTGCCTCCCATAAAGCGCTTGTTTAAGGTCCCGAGCTTGAACTAATTACTTGATTCTCGAAAGGCGTGGTGTGCATGAGAGAAGCATGATAAGATTTTTCCACCAACTCTTCTTCCTTCTCCTTTCTCGCATCCCAATAGAACTCATGGATAAACTAGAATAATCCTCCGGCGGTCTAGTCAACTCCGAAAGAATCAAAGGTAATGGCCTCCTCATCTTACTCCACCAATATTTCTTCCTCCTTTTCCATCGCTTCCTCTTCTTGCGCAAGAATTGAGCATGCCTCCTTGAAGACTTGATAGGACGGATAGAAAGAGGATTTAACCCCGACTTGATATTCGATGACGTGCCGGGTCTCGGGCCTTGGAAAGCCATCTCTCTCACTTTCATATTCTCAATATATGTTTCTCCCAAGGCGATCTCCCTCCTCAAAGGTACGGTGTTGAGGAAATCACCACAGAAGGTGAGACTATCTCCATGAAGCTTAAAATGAATAGATTTAGGGTGACTTTCTCCTCCCCAATCATTCGGTTCCACAACAAGTAAGCACGACTCCTCTTGATGCTCATCCATAATAGCAACCACTACATTAACCTTGAAGCATGACTCTTTATGAGGGTTCCTTCTCGAAGGATCAAGATCAAAATCAATATGTTCTCTCCCCACATGAAGAGACAAACGACCTCTTTTCACATCAATAATTGCTCCCGCAGTGGCCAAGAAGGGTCGACGAAGAATAATAGGGCTTCTCCAATCCTCATCCATCTCCAAAATAACGAAGTCACAAGGGATAAGGAAACTCCCCACTTGAACCGGGATGTCTTCTAATATTCCCAAGGGCTTCCTAACAGTTCGGTCAGCAAGTTGCAAGCTAATAGCTGTAGGGGTCAAGTCATCAAGGTTCAACTTCTTATAAATTGAGTGCGGCATGACACTCACACTTGCCTCCAAATCACATAATGCATTATCAATTCTCATATCACCAATTAAGTACGGTATGGAGAAAATACCCGGATCGGTAAGTTTCTTGGGAGTTTTGCTCCCCATAATAGCATTGCAACTGATTATATGATGAACGGTCGACGACTCCTTAATTCTCCTATTGTTTGTCAAGAGGTCTTTAAGGTGTTTCTTGAAAGAAGGGACCTCCGTCATGGCATCAAGAAAAGGAATATTAACTTGGAGCTTCTTCAATATATCAATAAATTGCGAAAACTTCGCCTCGTTTTTATGTTGAATCAATCTCTCCGGAAAAGGTACTGGTAGTCTATATGAAACAGGTTTCTCCAATGGGTACTCATGATTGTCTCCCCTCAAGACTTCTTTCCCTTTCTCTCGTCTTTTCTCAATCTCTACTATCTCTTCCAACTTCTCCTTTTCCTCATTCTCGGCCTCATTAACCACAACATCATCCTCCCTCTCCTCAACTATGTTCTGCTCAACTTCTAAGCTCTCCTCTTCATTGCTATCAACCACAACTCCCTCATTCTCTCCCAATGGTCTCTCCTCTTCCACATTCTCCTCCACTACCTTAGGTTCTTCAATTTTTCTTCCACTCCTTAGGGTAATAGCATTAGCTTGTTCCCCTTGGATAGGTTGAAGTTGAATGGGTTGAGAAAGGTATATTTGTTGAGCAGCTTGGGTCATTTGGGCTTCAAGGTCTCTAAGACGAGCTCCCTCACTTTCTTGATTAGCAACAATTTTGTGCAACAACTTTTCAATCATAGAATCTTGGGATGGTTGAGAAAATTGAGATTGTGGGGTGGGTTGATGTGAGAACTCTTTTTGAAAAAATATGCATGATGGTTATAAAGTTGAGAAACAAGGTTAAACACCGGGTTGACAAACGTGGTATAACTAGGATCATAGTCCTCATAAGAATGGGAATAAAGTTGGTTGGAATAGATGGCATTCACATGTTCTACTTGACGATACTGCGTACATTGATGCTCGAGATGTGGACCAAAACACAACTTACAAGAATGCACAATGGGAATAGGAGTGGATGCAAAGGTTTGCATACCTGGGGCTAAGTTCAACTGGTTGGAAACTTCATCATTCATCATCTTGTTTTGCAAATCCAGGACGGTAGCCATTAGAAGCTTGATAGTGGGGTTGTGTTCCAAAGAATGATCCCCATTTCCTAAATTTTGGCCGCCTCCCCAACTAGGAACATTCTGAGATAGCTCATGAAGAAAAATGCTAGCTTCCTCCGCAGTCTTCTTTAAGAACATCCCTCCGAGTGCATGATCAATGGATTCTTTGTATGAATCAGAAAGCCCATAATAAAAATGTTGAAGCAGCATCCAATCCGGTAAATTGTGATGTGGACATTGGCGTTGAAGGCTTTTGAATCTCCCCCAAGCCCCAAAAAGATCTTCTCTGGGTTCTTGTTTGAAAGACATAATGACTTGCCGGATTCAATAAGTTTCATCTATTGGGAAAAATCTATGTAGGAAATCTCTTCTTAGTACCTCCCATGAAGAATAAGTGCCGGGAGGGCACATTTGAAGCCATGTCCTCGCTTTCCCCGTAAGAGTTAGAGGAAAGAACTTTAATTTCATAAATTCGGAAGATAAACCGGAAACTTGCACGAAACTAATCCGATCTTCAAATTTCTCGATGTGTATAATAGGACTCTCAGATTTGTCTCCATAAAACTGATTGCTCGAGAAGACTTCAAGTAAGTATGGTTTGAACTCAAATACGACATCGGGTGGTAATGGTGGTAGAGTGATAGGGTTGCCTCCCGTACCCAATGATGAAACGGCGTATGATAGAAGGGTACGGGGTGAACCAGCTTGGCCCTCCGCCATCAAAACTTGAAACCTCCTACAAGAAGTAAAGCATCATCAAATTCATTGGATTTGGAACAAACTAGTTTTTAGCATGAAAGCAATCTTAAACAACTCAAGACCAAGAAACTAAGCTAGGGGCGCTTGCTCCCCGGCAACGGCGCCATTTTGTGTAACGTGGTTTTTGTACCCCGGTTTTTATATCGTTCTTCTCGAGGAGCTAGGGGCCTTGGCTAAGAAACTCGGTCTAAGGTCGGGTTAAGATCGCTAGGTAAGGCAATGGGTTGAAAGAGGCGGTCACGAAGCAACAAATAAATCTAAGGTCAGTCTAGGTGAAACAATGGGTTTCGGGGGCTTTCTAGGATGCAAACGGGAACAAGGAGATAGATTTCGCAACAAGAGAGAAACAAGGAAGGAAATTAAGTGGCAATTCCGTTAGAAAATACCCACCGGGCTTCCTCTTTCAAGGATAGTTCGGATTAACTTCCCCAAAGTCCACCACGGACCCGGAGGGTTAATGAAACGGAATTCTCTAGTTAGTCTCTACTCACTCTCATGAGTAAAGTGCTAATTATCCCAATTCCAACCTTCCAACACAAGTGTTGGGTGTGTTCGGGAGCTTTCGAACCCAAATACATCCCACTTGAGGGAAGGAATGGAGTGGGAAAAGTGATTTCCCAACTAATTACTCACTAATATTGCTAACCCATACGTAATTACTCATTCACAACCTTAATTACCCCCTAACCCATTATGGTTCTAGCCACTACCCTTCACAACTATGATAACAACATCAACAAAACCAACCCTAAGCATGATTTCTACCAACAACAAACATTAACCAAGCAAAAACAATGAAATAACAAACAAAGCAATTAAACAAGCAAGAAAGTAATTAGCAAAGTAATTAATGAAAGAGTTAAGGGATGAGAAAACTTATCAAAATGCTGTAGATGAACAAGAGAAAACAATAAAAAGATGATCCAACAATCTCTCAATTGTTGAATCCCCAAATCTTCAATAACAAACACAAATCACCAAAACCCTAGATTAATCTCTCACTAATCTCTCTCTAAAACTCTTAATTACAATGCTGGAAATAATGTCTAACACTCTCTAAGATTGTCCCCCAAGAAATCGTCAACAAGGGATATATATACAAGTGGAAATTGGTTGGCAAAATGCAGCGCACAACCGAAAACATCGCGCAGAACATAGGGAGACCGTAGGTACGGTCTAGTAGACCGTAGGTACGGTCTTGTTCTGTCCAGCGAAATCTGCCTGGCGATTTTTTTTCCCGAGACGTCGTAGGTGCAGTCTTGCTGACCGTAGGTGATGTCAAGGGCAATACAAAATCAGTTCAATAGGCGATTTTTTCCTTCGAGACTTAGTGTTAATTTGTGTTGAACTGATTAACTGATTTTGTGTTGTGTTTCCTAATTGAACTGATTTTGTATTTCCCTTGACATCGCTTATGGTAATTTGTGTTAATTTGTGTTGTGTTTTACGTTTTCCAATTTACTGCACGAGTTTCCATATAAATATAATTAGACATTCATAAATACATAAGCGTACAACTATAACCATCACCGGCGTTGAGTGGCCCTAATAGCCTACCATCTATCAATACGAGCCTTCAAAGGTTCATCCCAACCTTCAACAGTTACGTCTTTTGCTGCTCGCCATCCAACATGAATCGGCGGTAGATGGCAGTCATCCCGTAAATGAATAAGCATGAAGTAGTTGTTTACTCGCACTATTCCCTGAACTTTGGCAGGCGCCGTAAGTCTAGGTCCTCCTTGTATGGGTAATACTGATATGCATAGCTCAGTTGTCTGCGCTCGTGGACCAGGAGGTATTGACAAGAAGATCCACATAATGTTCATCAGTGTTGCAGCTGGAAATAAATCATTTGGAGCCGACGTCCAATGTTCGTACGGGGTTGAATCAACCAAGTGACCGCCTATCCTTGTGAAGGATTCAAGGAACATCTCCTTGCTATTAAAAAACGCCTTCACATATGCATTTTCACTCGCCTGCAACTCAATGCTCATTGACCTCCTAGTAGTTGGCTACAATTTCTCATCCCCGTAACCTGCCTCGGCTATGCATCTGAACCCGCAGTTGCCATCAGCGCCAAAATCCGTCCATCCAGCTATGTATGGTAGAATGAAATGTGGCAAAGCGTTCTCGAACGGGAATGGATCTACACATCCGGGGGATACCAGCGCATGAGATTATCTTAAGTTATAAGCAACAATGTATAGTCATTTTGAAAGCCCTAAACATGTGGTTGACATCGGCTATAAAGATAAAGAAATCCTAACCTGTTGAACCCATCCCAACTGATGAAGAACCGGTTCCCTTTTTCCTCCTCGAGGAGTTCGTTGTAATCTTGCTACCCCGGCCCGATGTTCGACCGTACTCAAACGCACTAGGGTTGCGTCACGTGGATCTTGAAGTATTTGGTCTCCCGGGGCGTGGGGGGCTTGTCTGCGGGTCAGGAATATCCTGACAGTTGGGATTCAACTCTCCATGGAGGACCTGGTTTACGTGTCGTACAACTGCTAGATCACTCTCCCAAACCTATTTAACAAGTTCCTCAAATTCTTTCAAGTCTGTACCTGATGGAACATCGTTTGAGCAAGGAGTTTCACCATCGCCAATTACTGTTAGTTGTCTCCAAAACATGTTTATCTGTGTAAGCTAAATTGACCCTCCAGTTTCGTAAATTTCCATCATAGAACACGCGCACGGGAGGAGGTGGGTTCTCGACACCCAGTGATCGCACAAGTCGCAGCCTCCTTCATACCTCATTGCCAGCATCCTATTAAACTCCAACGACAACAGGTCCAATGCGTGATGAGATACACGCCCGTGCAAATTTTTAAAGAAATGACAATTACCAAAATTCCTGTGCGTGCTCCTAGACTGTTCAAGCTCCCACTTAATCTCAGTATGTTGATTCACCAAGTGTTGGTGAATCTTCGCAAACACACGATTGAAGGTGCCTTTAGAACTGCCGATATAACATTTCAGTGTAGAATGCTGGCTCTCAACTCTAGAAGTCGTCGTATTCCCCATGTGAGGGACATTATCGAAAAAAGTATAAACAAAATTTTCCTTATGACTCAGCCACGTCCCAGTAAGATAATCAACTATCAGTTTGTTTTGCCCAATCCACGCGTTAACGACGTTGCTCCACTTGTGCTTGAACTCTCCAACAGTCTTAGCATGTACAATGCCGTTCCAGAAATGATGTCTGAAATGAAGCCCGAGTCCGAGCTTAGGGCCCCTAGTAAGTTTGTTTACTTTGTTCTCCACATGATTCCCAATATGCCACACGCACAACAGTTGATGCACATTTGGGTAAACCTTGGCAACAGCCCCAAACAAAGCATCCTGCTTGTCCGTCACAAACACGGATGGAATAACATTAGGACCCAACAATTCATGCATTCTCCACATCAGCCACTCATATTATTCCATCTTCTCGTCCCGCATGAACGAGTAAGTAATCTGGAAGTTGCGGTTTGTCGGTGTCACGCCTACCAGCTCACATAAAAGCCACTTTGCCTTGTTTGTCTTGTACGTAGTGTCAATGAGAATGACATGCGGGTACGTACGTAGCAACTTCAACGAGTAAGGGTGACATAAAAAAACCTGACGAAGGTCGCCATCATCATCATAATCAACAAATGAGACGTACCCGCCGAGTTTCGCCATGTACAGACATTGTTGGGCATGCGTCCTACCATCCATTTCCTCGGTGCGCATCTTTTCCCGCTCGTTGTTTACTTGCTTCACGTTTATCTTAAAGGCAATGAACCTAATCTTCAGCGATGTTTGTATTGTGGCCGGTGTGCACCCCGTGTTGGTCATATCACGAACATGTTCTTTCATTTCAGAAGTTAATGGATGTCCGTGACGATGCCCTTCCTAGTACACGATGAAGGCATGATTGTGCTTCCCCTGGTCACCGTCGCACACACGAACTCGCCATTCCGTTTCATTGCGAGTCCACGCAACAATGGCGAATTTGCATTGGCACGCCTTCGTTGACGTACTCCGACGAGTCGCATCATCGAGATCATTCAGTTTCCAACGATATTTACCGTACCTCCAACACTTCAAGTAACACCTTAACGGACTCTCTGCATCTTTTCTCTTGTACGAAGCCCGTACAAACCTAAATTCGATTCCCGCAGCTATTCCATTGGCCCAATCTTGCACTGCTTCTATACTCTCAAAAATATTTTGCATTACAAAATATGTTGAATAATCAACGTCGTCCCCACCAAAGTCCCCCAAATAAACCTACAAACAATACCACATTCGTTAATTTCCCCAAACATCAAAAAAAAAATTTAATTGTTTTACAAATATTAGACCCAACACGGACAATGTCTGGAATAACACGACCCGTGTTGGTGTCTCGAATGTCAAATTAATGGGAACTGGTCCAACACGGATCGTGTTTTGATCCAATACAGACCGTGTTAGGATGACACGGACCGTGTTTTCGTTAACATGGACAGTGTTGGTCCAGTTCAAACAAAAATCTTCGACACGGGTGCCGCGCATATTATACGGCCGCGGCGGCGGTCATGCCGCGCAAAACCCACGGCAGTGCCGCGACCAATGTCGCACGAACTGCATGGCAGCACCACCGCCAGCGCCGTGCAATTTCTGCGGCAGTGGCCGCGGCACGGCCGGGATCTGTGCGCGGCACGGCCGTGTTAACTGCGCGGTACTCGTGTCGAGCAGAAAATTTTATTTTTTTTAATTTTAATTATTAACTATTATTAATACAAATTTCACAAACTAACCTCGTTTTCTTAACTAGATTTATTATCTACCATTGAAATTTATAAACTAAAAATAATTTTGGAGAAAATTTGAGAGAGTTTTAGAGAGAAGTGAGAGAGTAGTGAGAGAGGAATTAAATATAGGGGTAAATTGTCATTTGGGGGGGCGACATTAGTAAAAAGGGTGGCGACGTTAAGCAAAGCCCATGATCTTTTCTTTATATTAACATAATAATAAATATAAATATAAATATTACCCACTCCCTACGGATTAATTGACATATCGAATTAATTGACATATTTCACAAGTTTACCCCTATTAATATTTAACAAAAAACTACCCACACAATTAAATAACATTATTAATCAGTACATTTTTTCGCTTGTCAATGTTTAAATTAAATATTAAAAAATGAAAAGTGACAATTATTTTGAAACAAAAAAGGTTAATTTAAATGTCAATTAATATGGAATGAATGGAGTATATTATATTATAAATACTGAACGAATGCTTATGAGAATCTCTCCCACCCCCATTTGCAAATTTCCATGTATTCTAATTTTTTTATTTTTACTTTTTTAAATATAGTTAATAATCACTAATTACTTTCTCAGTTCCATATTAATTATCGTTTTTAGAAATCGTGCAATCAAATTTCAAAAATTTGGACCATAAATTTCTCAATATGTACAATGAGTTGCTATATAAAATTACTACCATTAGATTCGTAACAAAAAGTTCTATAATAAAAGAATAATATTGCAATTGTTAATAATATATTATGTAAGAGATTATCAATCAAAGTGTGACATTGTAGACCGTGAAACTATGAAAGTCAAAATTATGACAATTAATATGAAACGGATCGGAGGGAGTATTGTCTGTTGTCTCGAAAATCGTCCCCCATTATAACGATAAGTTGTAACTTTCGTTTGTCAAAATTACCAAATCTAATAATTAATCTCGCTCAATCTGGTCATTTCTTTGATAATTTAGGTTGTATTTTTGATCCTCAGTTGGACTCCACCTTGATAATGGAAAATTTGCCTTCCTCATAAAAAAAAAAAGAAAAAAGACTTGAAAATCAGGACTATCGAAATCCAAAGTACAACCTCATTCTATTTTTAGAATACTTCGCAACATTATTACATATTTCACACACTCTTATCATGTTCTCTAATTTATTACATCCAAGAAGACACAAAACTAATAGAAGTGCGATCTCGGATTGAATGTTCAATTTCAGGCCTAAGTCGAGAAGGAAATACAAAGGGATGTTGGTGGTTGTTGATTTTTGGTGGTGACAAGGTGCCCCCTGGTGGTTACGCGGTTACGTCGATTATGGGTAGTGGCCAAAGGTTGTAGTAGTGCTCAGTAATGGAGGTAGAAGGGATACTCTGTTGTGTATGTTTACTCATAATGCAGTATGTGATGACATATATTAGTTAATTTTTCTTTTTAAAATTTTGCATCTTTTCCCCCATAATTTTTGAGTTGTAATTATATGATTTCAATGACATGTTATGTTTTGAGTTGTTCAAAGTATAAATCTCTAGCCGTATGCATGTTTGCTTATTTGCTTTTTTCTAGATTTGTGTATTTGTTTTGCCTCAAACAAGTTTTCTTTTAAAGTTTTCATCTTTTAACCCTTCATTTTTCTGGCTCCCGACTTTCTGAATTACTGTTTTTATTTTTCAGAGTATGAGACCCAAAACATCCATTCACTACTAGAAAATATGGCAAATATAGACGCTTATTTCCCTATTTCTAGTTCATAAAAAGCGTTAAGAGAAAAGCAGTCGACGCTTTTCAAAAGCTTCGAGATTTTGAGGGTCGAGATATCTCGATGCTTTTTTGCGTTGACTTCCAAAGGAAATCTAAACGCTTTTAGAGTTGAGATGACACCAAATCTCGACGCTTTGCAGTGTCTACACCAATTTTTGCGGCGTAAAAAAAAAGAACTCACATGCATCAATATTGACGCTTAAAAGCGTATTGATCCTTAGTTTTTTTTTTAAAAAAAATAAATATTACATTTCAGGTTTCCCCAATGTACATAGCCAATGGAGTTCATACACTTATACAAAAGTTCAATACACATAGCATTTCGATGTAAATTCTTGCAGGAGTACTTTAATACATACACATCAAATTTGTCAAGGAACAAAAATTCTTGCATTGCACTCTAAGATTTCTCATAATTCTTGTAATTCAACTGACTAAGCTAGAAAAAGGGAATAAAGAGAAAATGACCAAATTAATAACATTCTAAAATAATATATACAACACTTGTTAAGGCCAAAATAAAACAATAAATATAGATAAAAATTACGATAAATTAACCCTTAGTTCTCCAACCTTTGAACTACTGCAAAATTAACACTTAAACAAAATGCAAAGGTTGTCATATGTAGATTGCCAAGTTAAAATGGGAGACTTGCATAGAGAGAACTTCAAGACCAGTTGAGTTCTGCAAAATCCAATGAAGTTTGTAAGGAACCAACAATAGGATAGTTATACTACACTAAACATACCCAAATAAAATTACAAAACCTGCTATTCTTATAAATCTCAATTCTAGATATCAAAATGCAAGCTCATAAACAAGAACATTACAGTACATACAACATGCACAATTAGAGCAACCCATCAGTAAGTTCTTCTCCTAAAGGTTTTAGCTCCCAACCCTATCTAATACTAACAATAGCATGCATCGACAAGATATTTGTCAACCCAAAAGCAATTAACTCCAAATTTTGATTTTCCCCCCTTACCTTACCACTTACCTTACAAATTAAGGGGTGCACACTCGAATTTGATATTAACCTAGATCTTATTACCCTTTTTGTTCTCTTGGCTAGGTGTTCAGCTAGTCAAATAAAGAATTAAAAATAAAAATACAACACAAAGTTCAGTAATGAGTACAATGATACAAAGCGTTATCAAAGGACTAGCCTAATATGATAAGGGAACAAATAAAAGGGTAAGACAAAATATAGAAAACTTTGTTTGGGCCAGACAATCAGCTAAGTAGCATTATCAAAATTTAAGCAGTATACAAAAAAGTTCAGCAAAGAGTACACTGATACAGAGCATTATAAAAAATTGGAGTTAAACATATACTAAGTTTCCTAAAAGGATTCATACCGCAACCGACAAAAACCAACAATTAAACCAGGTGTAACTGTATTTCTCTCAAGTCTCAATAAATGTTTTGTCTCTCCTCCCATGTTGATTATGTGACCTAGCCAAGCACTTGCTCATTTATTACAACCTATACATCACATAACCAACTAGTGACTACTTACAACAACACGACCTGTACCCAATAAGAAAAATTCAAACCTAAGTCCTCAAAATATGCTCTACTAGTGCCAACCACTAATTAACAAATCAGAACCCAATCTCAATAAAACTTTCAAAACTAATACCACAATGAAAGTGAATGCAAAAGTAACCTTCAGAAACTTATTATGTGACAACTTTTCTAGTAGTGAATGCAAACAATGTTGTTGACTCCATAAACACTAATTTCACTCGACCCATATGAAAAGTAACAAGGTCCAAGGGTCGAGATATGATTATTTTTCTAAAATAGAATACAAAAAATTTGCTCAACCATGGCTAACAAAGTAGCAGGCTTCATAGATTTTCAAAACACCCCAATCGAATTTAAGGTCAACTTAGGCAAAAGTAACCTTCTCAAACTTATTATATTAAAAAAAAAACCAAAAAATTGGAACTAAACAATTCACCTTCGACAATTACAAGACAAAGGGATCAACACCTTGTTTCGCCTCCGAGGATATGACGTTTAAGCATTGTCAAGCACAAATGCTTTGAGTAGACTTGAATGTCTAGATAGAGAACTATGGAAGTGTCCTAAAAAAACTTTTGTAGAGAGATTGTGGCAAGAAAGATACATACAGGTCATATTTCAACAATTAAATATAATCATATAATTAGTCAGCTCTCATCCATCTTGCAAGATGGGTCATATATTTTTTAAGAATATTTAATAAATGGGCGATATAAATGTTGCATTTGGCATTTGCAATATATTGATGAAATCAGAGATTTTTTTAAAGAAAAAAAAAACTCCCCCGCACCAGATTACACTACTTGTTCAGCTTACTTATACGCCGTAAGTGCATGGGTGTAGGCCTAGTAGGTATCAAGGTCGTTCCCACAGGAACTTTGTTAAGCTACCACCGAACTAGCCTCCTAGATGATCACTAAATCGATCGAGTTTTGAGATGAGTCGAACTAATTCTATTTCTAATTACTAAAAAGGTCAAAACAATCAACCATTCACACAAATCACAAGATTAAACCAATAGGAAAAAGACGTTTAGGGGATAAAAACTAAGCCACTCTATAAATCAAACAAGTGGATTGAATAATTATTCACTAATTTGGAAACATTTTAGAGTCGATAATCGCATAAAGTCTTTCGTAGCGGGCTTTTGGCAATGAAACGAATTGCTTAGTAAAATCAATCACCTACTTTCATGGCTATTTCAAGTTTTTCTAAGTTAAAGAACGAATAATCAAAAGACCCATAATTACAAAATCCTTTATATCTAGTTCATTTCAAAATTAGTTTACTCCTAAGGGTTCCGATTATCGAATTTCTCTGTTCAATACTTCATTCAACAGTCTAATTCCATATTCTTGATGGCCAATCAGAAACAATGACAAACATAATCATAGGATAAATAAAATGCATTCAAACTAGCTAAATTAACATACTTGTTCAATCCAACAAAATTCAATCCATGAATGAAAGCAACTAAATAGGGTTTATCCCCCAAACTAGAGAAACTACTCACTACTCATGTTCAAATCACAAAACATATCAAATTCGATCTACTCTAGAAAACATGAAATCTATAAGAAAGAGAAGTAAACCGAGTATTGAATCGATCCTTGCTTGAAATGGTAATCGGTGGAGACTTTTGCTCCTCCACTTCAATGGAATCTTGAGAACCGATCTAAAACTCAACAAACTCTCAATCTTCAACTATTATGAATGTGGATGGAATTATGGATGATAGGAAGGTTGAATATGGGTATGGATGAAAATGAATGCGGGCTTGAATGATCAACAAAACAGCTAGATGCACAATTATATAGTAATTAATCGAAGTTGAAATGCCATTTTTGCATTAAACAGGGCCAACAAGGATAGTGCCAGGTCAACACGGACCGTGTTGACTCTGACACGATCCGTGTTTCTCACTGGAACAACTTTTTCAAGTTTTTGGACCCTGAAATGGGTCATTCTGGTCAAATTAGCAATTGGGTTGATGCCAGGCGACTCCCTTTGATGTCTTGGGCCTTGGGGTGGATCTCTCTCTTATTTTGTGATCTACTTGGACTTCTACAACGTGGTTTTGAGCTTGATTTGATCAATACTTAGTACAATTTCCTACAAAATTATACCAATCTCCAACCAAGCATAAAATAGAGAATTCGAGCATAAAAATAATACTTTCATATCTAAAATCACTCAAATTAACTCTAAATAATCCAAGATTACATATATATAAAATACACACATCACTTATACAAAAGGGAAGATTAGTTTAGGAGCCCAAAAGAAACCTAGTAAACCAAAAGACAGCAAGGCAGTTACAAGTAGATAGTGCAATTGAATGACTAAATGTTGTAGAAAAAAGAAAGGCAAGCGGCCGACAGGGGGTTTTTTTCTTTTTGGACCCTGAACTTTGGGGGTATTTATTTTCTGGACCCCCATATTCCATAGTTTATATTCTAGTCTCTATACTTTGTTTCTGACAACAATATGGGCCCTACCTATACTTTGTTTTCGACAACAATATGGACCCCCATATTCAAAGCCATTAGCGATTTTTTTTTTTTCTTTTGAAAATTTTCTAGCCGCAACTTCTTCTTCCTCTTCTTGCACGATTTCCAACCCCCATAAGAGCATAAATTTGCCTAAAAAGTTGACAAAATTTACCAAAATTTACCAAAATTTAATTTTTACCCTACTGTTTTTACCCATGAATTTTACACAACCCTTAGCTGTCAAAGTCTAGTCAATTTCAAAACAACAGTCAAAACAAGGAAAAAATGATAAAAGGTCATAGCGGGAAGTTTAGGCAACAATTAGGTCATCACCGGAGTCAAACATAACTTTGGGCCATATTTTTTGGGTCTAAAAAGTATAGGGTCCAAAATATAAACTTTCAAATATAGGGATCCTGAAAATAAATACCCCCAAAGTTCGGGGTCCAAAAAGCAAAAAACCCGCCGACAGGTGATTGTGTTTTTCATTCTAGAAAACTATACAAAAGTGAAACGGTGCACTAGAATGAATTTTGGGACATGAGGTTGTATTTATGGTATTTGAAGGACAGGTTCATACATAAGGGGATATCTCAAGCCCTGTACACCAACCAGAGATCAAGCTTCCTATAACTCTGAGTGCTTTCCACCCATAAAATTAGACAACACATGACACTAATGGAAAATAATTAACAAAGCAAAACTCCAGCTTGAGCATAGAGAGAAGTAATAAAAGAGGAGGAAAAAGACTATCAGCCGGCCGCACAATCATGCCACAAGAGCGCACGATTGTGCCAATGCCGAGATCCTGATTTTTGGGCAAACCTAGGGACACGATCATGTCGAACATTCGCATAATCGTGCGACCCCTCTCGCACGGTCATGTAATCCCTTCCAGAGCGTATCGCACTATCGGGTTGCCCCACCTCACAATCGTGTTGTTTTTGAATTTTCGGCCAAATTGTGGGTTTCAAGTAACTGCGTGATCGTGTCGTCTAGAAAATACGAAGATTGTCCCTTGCTCTGACTTCTTTTTACTTCTCTTAATTTTTCTTGTGATGACTCCTTTACCCCACTAATGTGTAGCTAGACATCCTGTAATTAACACCCCATATTCATAATCACCAGGCTATGACTAAACATCACACAACCCAATGATTAGCACATTGGAAAATATAATCTGAAGGCATTACTGTCATCCATCATCTTGGACAAGGCTTAACCAACCATCACAAAACCCCAACTCAACCAACAATTCCAAAGAGAACTTGAATGTCATACATATACTAGGAGCATCCAAACTAGTCCTTGAGTTATCAAATTACAACCCAAATAAGAAATACAATCAACTCTCTATTGCGACGTTACGACGTTCCTTAAGTAATTATACATCAAAATGCAAGTATACAACCTCAAAGCAAAATAATAAGATCTTTCTTTCAGTTTATTTTGGCTTCTCACTAGGATTTTGCTTTCCACCAATAGAATCAAGACCTAAAACAAAACACAAAATACATTTTCGCAGATGATTCGAAACTCAATGCGCATATTCCTATATACTCAAAACAATTTAAATAATTCATTTTATTTCGTGTATTTCAATTCATTTTGTAAACAACAGGAACAAAAGTAAAATAAATAAACAAATAAGTATATGATGCATGCTTTACATTATGTGAGTGGATCCTTACTTGCGATCATCGGACCTAGCCTTCAAATGCGCCTACCTAGACCGATCGGGAGGTTTGGACGAAGTTAACTGGTTGACACTGGCCAAGTTATGACTTGGGTAGTGCATTATTGGCACAAGTAACTTGGGTCGAGACCATATTTAGGTGAAAGAAAAAATATAAAACTATAATTAACCATATTAAATTAATATATATGCATAATTGAACTCAAATAAGTTATATTGGGTATGGTAAATGCAATATGCGTACCTTTACAAATTACAGATAAAATATCCTGAAGACTTGGATGACTCGAGCGAACAGTTGCGACGACCATGAACTACGTTTGGGAGGCAAAATACCAAAGTAAATCAATTTTGGAATTTAGGGAGTGGAAAATTTCTCTAACTCTAAATTAAAATGAAAAAACATTAGCGAAAAAGTTTTGAAAATTTCAGGTTTTTGCAGTAATTTGTAAAAAATCATAACTTCTTCTACAAACGTCGAAAAGCTTTATAAAATAAGTTTTCAAAATGTTAGAATTGCAACCTACAACTTTTTAGTTGAAATCTAAGGCGGAAAATGACTGTAAGGACTTGAAAAAAATAAAATAAGAGGGCTGGCTTGCACCAAATAAAGTTTGAGAATGACTCTTTAAAAAAGAATCATAACTTAAAACTTAGACATCGTATGAACATGTGCGAGCAGTCTATGGAAAGCTCAAATCATATAATATAACTCTTATGTTGACCATAACCTCGTAAAAGTCTTGGACAAACCTCAAAGAGTGGTTTGAAAAAGACACAACAACTTTACAATTTTGGTTTAAACATGGTCATGAGGCTGATTTTGATGGCCAATAAATCATTACCCCAACATCTAATGAATATTTAAGAGCCCATTCCAGAAAGCTTGTGAAGCGTACTACAACTTTCATGTTGAACACTTAGGCTAATTGTCTAAGACTTTCTGAGTGAACTAAGACAATGGTCGTTATGACTCGAGGAGTTGGGGCCCTAATGCTCTAGTTCAGTATTCGGTTTCAAACACGGTTCAAAGAGACAAGAATTGAAGGGTTGATTCTTAGACAAAAAGACTTAATCAGATATAAAAGTAAGGGCTCAGGGGTATTACGGGGCCAACCTAGTGAAGAACCAAGCACGAATTTCGTGGTTTCAGGAATGATCAGTATTCGGTTACCAAGTGTATGTTGGAGGAAAGGGAGTAAACGGTATATAAAACAATGGAAACTCGCTTGGATAACGCTAAGAGTCATGGCCTAGTACTCACTTTCCTTAAAAACTATTTACTATACTGTAAATGTTCAAAGGGATAAATCTTAGCACTTGTAACACTCAAGAATAATAGTTTCTCTCTTGAATCACTCAAGTATAGTTGCAGTCTAGACAAGAATGAGGATGTGATTAGCATAGAATGGTGTGTCTCAATAGCTTGGAATGTCTCCTATTTATAGGAGACTTCCACCCTCTTAGGATACCCAAGTCAAAGGGTAATCAAGAGACTTTAATAGAGGATCATACCCTTAATATGACCTTGACTAAGTTAAGTCATATAGCTGTTGGAATATCATTATAATAATCATCATAATCGTGCTTAATTACAATATCAAACACTAATTACACGAAATCATATAGCCGTTAGCATTTAAAACTGTTCTGGGTTCCAACACGGTCCGTATTGGGTGCAACACGAACCGTGTTGAGCCTATGAACATTTTCCTTGCTCTATGGAAGCCAACACGACCCGTGTTGGTTCCAGTTTCACCCGTGTTGATTATATTCTTGATGATTTACTTATATATGATCCTTATACTTGTTTTATGTAATTCTTTAGGCTATATAATTATCTTGTACTCTTGAAATATTTCCAACAATCCCCCGCTATTTCAAGAGTATGTAAAACCCTTGAAATAACTTAACTTAAGGAGCTTTTACCCCCGCTATTTGAGATATACCTTAACTTATAATCACCAGAGAAACTCACAAAACATATGCCTAATGAAAAGTAGATTGCTCTTTTAACTTTTCATTTAGTGTATATGAGCTAAAATTGAATCCAAATCACAAAGTAGACATAGCTTTGAACTTTGGATTTAATTTATCAACTATACTCATAACACACATATATTTTAAGTCTTGAGTGTAAATAACTTGACACTATTATCCGGCCTTGTGTCCTTATCCTTCATAAGTGCTTCGGAACTTTAGCTCATAGTTCCTTTATGTGGCCACACATTACACTTACATAGGTAGGCTTTGTAATATACCACCGCTGTAATTAGGCTTTCCACAAAGTCTATTAAGAGTATTACTACTCAACCTCTTGTCATTACAGCTTTCTAAGCATCACTTGACCTTGGGATAAAACTTATGCTTCCTACTAATTTAAGCAACTCCGTACTCATTTGAACTTTAGAAATTGGTGGTGTTCCAATTCGTACAGTTGAGTCTTTGCTGTGATTAGTAGATATTTTGAGCTATACTTAAACCAATCCCCTTTGAAGTACCTTTTATCAAATCTCTAGTTAATCCTTTGGTCAAAGGATCGGCTAGGTTTCCTTTTGATTTGATATATCTTAAAGTCACTACTCCATCCCTTATAAGTTGATGTATATAAGCATGCCTCAAACCAATGTGCCTTGACTTGCCATTATAAACATGGCTATACACAACATCAAGAGTAGTTTTGCTATCACAATGAATTGTGATTGGCGCCATTGGTTTATACCAAATAGGTATTTCCAATAATAAGTTCCTTAACCATTCCGCTTCCTTACAAGCAACGTATAACGCTACTAATTCCAAAGACATAGTGGATTCCGCTATATTAGCTTGTTTCTTAGAACCCCAAGAAACCGCTCCACCTCCCAAAAGGAACACACATCCACTGGTAGAGGAGAAATCTCCTTTATTTATCCAACTCGCATCCGAGTATCCTTCTAATACCGAAGGTTCTCCCTTATAAGTGAGTTGATAACTTTTAGTCCCAGCTAAATATCTTAATACCCTCCGAATAGCTAACCAATGTATGTTACTCGGATTACTTGTAAACCTACTTAACATGCCAACTGCATAAGCAATATCTGGCTTTGTACTTGTCATTGCATACATGAGACTTCCAATCAACATAGCATACTCAAGTTGATTAACTGGAGAACCCAAATTTTTCTCTAATTTCTTATTTGAATCATAAGGAGTTACAGCTGGATATAACTTATCACCTCCAAACTTGTTCAATATTTTCTCAATGTAATGCTCTTGAGATAAACTTATCTTATCATTATTTCTAATGATCTTAATACCAAGATTACATCCGCTTCACCCATGTCCTTCATAGAGAACTTTGAGGATAGAAATTCTTTGGTGTTATTGACTTGTTCCATGTCGGTCCCAAAGATCAACATGTCATCAACGTGTAGGTATATAATCACCCCTTTTCCATTCTCAAACTTAGAGTATATGCACTTATCTGATTCATTGATCCTATAACCACTTGAAAGCACTACTTCATCAAACTTTTGATGTCATTGCTTAGCTGCTTGCTTAAGTCCATATAAGGACCTTATAAGTTTACAAACTTTCTTTTCTTGACCTTCAACAACAAACCCTTCGGGTTGTTCCATATACACCTCCTCTTCTAATTCTCCATTTAAGAATGCTGTTTTGACATCCATTTGATGGATAACTAGCTTATGGATAGTAGCTAAAGCCAACAATGCACGTATTGAAGCTATACTAGCCACCAGTGCATATGTATCAAAGTAGTCAATACCATACTTTTGGGTAAAGCCCCTTACAACCAACCGGGCTTTATACCTCTCGACGGTACCATCTACTTTCCTTTTCCTTTTAAAGATCCATTTAGAGGTATTTGGTTTACTTCCCGGAGGAAGGTCAACCAATATCCAAACAATGTTTTCCATTATTGAATCAATCTCATCTTGTACCGCCTCTTTCCACAAAGAAGCATCATGAGATTGCATAGCTTCTTTAAAAGTTTTAGGATCCTTATCTATGTTGTACATACATAGGGTCTCACTTTCAATTGAGTCCCTTGAACCTTCTATTAAATAAGCATAGAAGTCAGAACCAAAATCTTTTGGTTTCCTTGATCTTTTACTCCTTATTTCAATACTTTCATCTTCTTCATCATGTGTAACATCATGACTCAAAAGGTCATCTTGTATGGATATACCCTCATGATTTTCATCTTGAGGCTCAATTAGAGCAACAATATCTAGAGTTACATCTTTAGGTCTAGGAATTGAAGAGAACCTAGTCTCATCAACAATTGCATCTATTGATTCCATAACGGTATTCACCGAAATGTACTCATTTGGCTCAACCACCAAAAACCTATAAGCTTTGCTATCTTGAGTATAGCCTATAAAGATGCACTCAATTCCTCTTTCACCTAACTTTCTTTTCTTAGGTTCCGAGACCCTTACAATGGCCCTACAACCCCAAATCTTAAAATACTTTAGACTTGGCTTTCTTTTGTTCCATAATTCATATGGGGTACTAGAATTCCCTTTGAATGGAACTCTATTTAAATGTAACAAGCCATTAACATGGCTTCACCCCAAAAACCATTACTTAAACCAGAGTTTGACAACATAGAATTCACAATTTCTTTTAAAGTTCTATTTTTCCTTTCCGCAACCCCATTTTGTTGTGGTGTATACGGTGCGGTTGTTTCATGAACAATCCCTGTTTCTTGGAAAAACTTAGGATCATAAAATTCCCCTCCCCTATCGAATCTTAAAGTCTTAATCAAGGTCCCACATTGAAGTTCACTTCTAGTTTTGTAAACTTTAAACTTTTCAAGTGGTTCATCTTTAGAACTTAAAAGATAAACTTGACAATATCTAGAATAATCATCAATAAATGTCACATAATACTTCTTACCACCCATAGAAGGTGTACTATGAAAATCTCCTAAATCACTATGAATTAAATCAAGCAATTTAGAAGTTCTTTTTATACTTGAGAATGAACTTTTAGTGATTTTATTAAGCATGCATGTCTTACACTTTTCTATGTCATCGTTCACCTTAGGAATCAAATCAAGATTAGACATTTCTTTCAACTTTGAAAAATTCACATGTCCTAATCTAGCATGCCATAGAAAAGATTTATTCAAACTAGACACATGCATATAAGCGGAAATCATGCCATCTTTATTACTTTTCGCACTTAATTTAAACATCTCCCCATAAGCATATCCCATCCCTACAAAAGTACCATCCTTGGAAAGTACATAATTATCTCCATCATAAACTTGCATAAAACCAAACTTACTAAGGAGATAACCGGATACAAGATTCTTACAAACTTTCGGAGCTAAATACACATCATTTAAAAGCAAAGATTTACCGGAAGTTAAAACAAGTTCTACTTGCCCAATGCCTTCAACTTTCACCGGATGATTGTTTCCTATGTAGAGTTTCACACCATCATCTGTCGGTTTGAGAGTCTTGAATAAACTCTTGTCAATGCAAACATGCCTTGACGCACCCGAGTCTATGTACCAATCATTACAACCAATGGCTACCATGTTAATATGATCCTTAATCATGGCCACAAAGGAATTGGGTTCCTTCTCTTTATTCTTGCCCTTAGATGTATCTTTGTTCAAAAGACCATGTTTCTTTTTCCATTGGTAACACTCTCTCTTTGTGCGCCCCGGTTTGCCACATTCCCAACAAAGTTGCTTAGGTTTTTGAATTCCCTTGCTAGTTTTGTTGTGGCTCTTGTTCTTATTCTTGTTTCCCTTATTCTCTTGCACCATATGGACCTTAAATTGCTCCTTGGTACCATCTTGTAGAAGGTAGCTTGTCAATAATAGAGGATACGATTATCCATGTTCAAATTGTGTTGCTTGAAGTTACTCAAAATACGTTGAATCTTATGGAATTGGTCTAGAATTTTCCTATTATCATCCATCTTAAATTTCATGAATTGACTAACAAGAAAATTCTTACTTGACACATCTTCCGACATGTACTTAGCTTGGGAGAAATCTCAATGTTAATAGACATCAAAGAGGGTGTCGCTCATCCCGTTGAGAATGCATCCTCTACAAATGTAGTCGTCATTCTCCATCTTAAGCCTTTGCCGAGTAGCCTCTGCATCTTCCATGGGCACCTTGTCTTTTCCTTGTTCCTTGCCTCCATCACCCGTGGAAACTTTGCCCGTTGCATCTTCTTTTGGAGACTCCTCGGTTGTCACCTTCTCGGTCGAAGATTCTTGAACCACCTTGGGAGAAATCTCAATGTTAAGCACATATGCCACATTGAGAGTTGTTAGCAAGAAATGCATCTTGCTTTGCCAACGCCGGAAATCTACTCCTTCAAAGCGCTCTAACTTTTGGAAATTGCTAAACATATCACGAAGCGAGGTAATTACTAAATAGTTCTTAAGATTGTTGGAGGAAAGGGAGTAAACGGTATATAGAACAATGGAAACTCGCTTGGATAACGCTAACAGTCGTGGTCTAGTACTCACTTTCCTTAAGAACTATTTACTATACCGTAAATGTTCAAAGGGATAAATCTTAGCACTTGTAACACTCAAGAATAATAGTTTCTCTCTTGAATCACTCAAGTATAGCTGCAGTCTAGACAATTAAGAATGAGGATGTGATTAGCTTAGAATGGTGTGTCTCAATAGCTTGGAATGTCTCCTATTTATAGGAGACTTCCACCCTCTTAGAATACCCTAGTCAAAGGGTAATCAAGAGACTTTAATAGAGGATCATACCCTTAATATGACCTTGACTAAGTCAAGTCATATAACTGTTGGAATATCATTATAATCATCATCATAATCGTGCTTAATTACAATATCAAACACAAATTACACGAAATCATATAGTCATTAGCATTTAAAACTGTTCTGGGCTCCAACACGGTCTATGTTGGCTCAACATGGTCCGTGTTGGTTGCAACACGACTTGGCTCAACACGGTCCGTGTTGGTTGCAACACGACCCGTGTTGTTCCAACACGACCCGTGTTAAGCCCAGGAACATTTTCCTTGCTCTCTGGAAGCTAACACGACCCGTGTTGGTTCCAGTTTCACCCGTGTTGATTATATTCTTGATGATTTACTTATATATGATCCTTATACTTGTTATATGTACTCCCTCCGTCCCTTTTTAAGTATCAAATTACCTAACTCTCTAAATCCAATGCTTATAGGAAAAAGAGTAAAAAATATTGTTGATAGACAAATATACCCTTCCACTAATTTTAATGTAAAAGAGTAATAACATAGTAGTTTAAAAGGTAAAATAAAACTAAAATTTATTAATTAAGGGTAATTTAGGTGTTTTAGTTATTGAAATTGTAAAATTGACAAATAAAAAGGGACAAGGTAGTTAGGAAAATTGACACTTATTTAGGGACGGAGGGTGTAATTATTTAGGCTATATAATTATTTTGTCATCTTGAAATATTTCCAACAGTGTAAGGATTGTACAGGTAAACTAGCATCAATTTCCCTCTCTCGAGTGGTAAATTGATGCTTACTTCCTAAAGCCCGTCATCACTTTCGCATATGACGGCTCGTGATAGTATTCGAACGCAATCCAATCTAATCGGATCGAAAATCCCATGCTAGTGCGGATAAGGAACTACTTACCCCGACCTACACTCCTTACTCAATGTTTGGGGAGCGATTTATAACCTCTCGGCACCGAAAGCCTCCAAATTGAGTAGAAATAGAGGGAGGAAAGACTTCATCACCTAATTAATCACTTTAATCCCACTAATCCAATCTAATCCTCCATTAGGGGCCTTAAGTACCCCATAATCCTAAAAGGACTTAATCATTCATAGTTTCAAATTCAACAATCACAATTACCAAAGTAAGACTAAGCATAGATGCAAACACAAAGGAAAAGAAAGTCAATCAATTACTCTAATATCAAAACCTAATTAAATCTCAAACACAAATCAAAGATATTGAATAGAAGAGAAAGGAGATTACCAATAATAATTGCAATTGAAAAGTGGAAGGAATCAATAGTAGGCAATAAGAACTTCAATGAACTAACATTAACAAATAAGCATAATAGACTAATCATTTTTGTTAGTCTCATATATTTCCATGTGTGACTCTACCATTATTGCATCATGTAGATTTTTCTTTGCATCTTTTTGAAACTGCACCATGCTTTGTATATTGACAATATGATTGACGCATTCATTTGTATATTTATAAGCTACATAGCCAAATAGCCACTCTCATATGTGTATATCCTTTTTTTAGCCCATTTTCTAGCCTTTGGTCACTCATTTTTGATGATTTATATTACAAGGCCATATATTTTTCCCTACTCTTAATCCAATGCTTGGAGTGTTTAGTGTGAGTGAAGTTGGGTTGATTGTCGCACTTTTATAGTTTGGTTTGTTGGAGATGTGCTTTGAAAATCTTGGATTTTGGTATTTTGATTGAAATATTGGTGTTCCCCATCCCTTGTGCCTCCAAGTGTGTTGGAGAAGTTGTTATTGCTATTGTGTTTGTTGATTTTGATGCATATTGGAGCTTTGAGGAAGAGTTGGAAATTTGTTCCCATAAGGTGTTCGATAAAATGCCCAAGTGAGGAAACCACAACGAACCCTTAACCAAACACAAGTCAACTACAAGAAAACCCCCAAACTCCACAAAATATCCCAAACACAAACCGTCCCATACCCTTCCCTCGATATGGATGATCACGATGATTCCGATCGAGAGGAACCTAGCCACCGGAGAAGTCCTAGAGTCCAAGAAATTGAGGACTGACTCGCCACGATCGACAAGAGGTTCACCTCCCTTGAGAATCGTAACGCCAACATCGAGCGGGCTCTTCTAGAAATTGCGGCACAAATGAACAATTTGACGGTGCAATGTCAAGGGCAACCACAAGTTGAACGTCGGAGGCGTGCACAAAGCCCTATCCGTCCTCCTCCAAACTTTGAGTCGAGCGACGATGCTAGAGGCTCTCCTCGACGTCGAATTTGTCAGAACGTGCATGATCAACCTCCTCGTGATGATTTCCAGGACGTTAAGATTGACATCCCCAAATTCAATGGTTCCACTAACCCGGATGACTACATCGAATGGATCCAATTGATGGATATGATCTTCGAGACCAAGGAGTATGATGATGAAAAGGCTTACAAAATCGCGAGCTTGAAACTCACCAAGGCCGCTTCGCTTTGGTTTGAGAATATGAAGGTGCAATGGGTTCGTAAAGGAAAGACGAGGATTTCTACTTGGACACGCCTTAAGCAAGTGATGAATCGCCGCTTCTTGCCAAACACCTACCGGCATGATGTTCTGAAGAAGGCGTATGCTCTTACCCAAGGCAAACGAACTGTCGGAGAGTACATTTCGGAATTCGAGCAACTTCTTATCAAAAGTGGCCTCCAGGAGCCGGAAGATCAAACCATGATGTGATTTTTGAATGGCTTGAACTCCACAATCGCTAAAACGGTTGAGATCCAACCATACTATTCCATGGATGAATTGTGTAGTTCGGATCTCCGAGTTGAGCGAAGAAGAATGGAAAGGTCCAACACCAAACCCTTGTCTAGACCTGTCTACTCACCATCTAGCCGACCTCCTCCGAAGTCAAACGCTCCATGGTCTAGCGAGACACCCAGGTCCACACCAACTCCAAGAATTGACAAAGGAAAGGGACTTGCTACGGAGACTCCAACGGAACCTCCTCGACGAAGGGAAGGCCGGAAGTGCTTTAAGTGTCATGGTTATGGACACTTTCAAGCCCATTGTCCAAACCGTCGGACTTTGACACTCCAAGAGGTCCACGACATCGATGATGAGCTTCGAAAGGCTCAAGAGGAACCTGAAGTGTTGGTTGAAGATGCGAATACTAGTGATGATGAGGATGCCATTCCCTTATCCCCCGAGCATGGAGGCGCACTTGTTGTGAGGAGAGATTTGCATACCCATGAGACTCCCCTCGACAAGGCCCAACGGGAAATGTTGTTCCAAACACGTTGCTTTGTAGGTGGGAAAGTGTTCACTCTTGTCATCGATGGAGGGAGTTTCACGAATGTCGCATCTACCACTATGGTCGAGAAGCTTGGCTTGCCTCTATTACCGCACCCTCGACCCTATTCACTCCATTGGCTCAACGATCACAACAACATCAAGGTAACTAAGCAAGTCGTAGTCAATTTTTCTTTTGGACGTAACTATGACGATTCCCTTATTTGTGATGTTGTCACTATGAGCACTTGTCACATTTTATTGGGTCGACCATGACAATATGACAAGAAAGAGGTGCACAATGGGTTGAACAAACACTTATACATTCACCCATGAAGGCAAGAAAGTCAAGTTACTTCCCATTTCTCCCAAGAAACCAAAACTTCCAAAACCGGGATGGGTAGTGAGTTGAGGAACCTTCTCATGATGAGCGAAACACGGGAAGAGCGTGCTCTTGGCAAGGATGAACTATCTCTTGATTTGTCTTTGCCTTGTAGCGAGCCTTGTGAGATTGAGAGTTCCCAAACACCACACATATTTTCCCTACCTCCCCTTAACCCTTCACCTCCACAAAATAAGCCTCCTTCTACATTCTTGCATATGGACGATGGGTACATTGTGGGGTTTGTAGCTTGTTGGAAGTCTAGCATGACGGCTCATGACGATCGGGAAGTTCGAAGCTTCATGGGGCCTAATGAAGAAGAGCGCCTCGATTTTAACTCCCAAGAGTTGAGGGCAACTCTTTTTCAAGAGTGGGAGTATGAACCGTGTCAGGTTCGGGTTCGAATTCCCTTAGCCGAGCTTGAATTCCTGGCTTGGCATTCCCGAGCTAAACCTGGTCACCCGTGCACTTTCGGGAACCATTACACCTTCTCCAAGGGCGGAGTGATGAGTGTTGAGTTAGTGTGGTGTCAATGGGTCACCCTTTGTGGGGGATTGGATGGGTTCGGGTTTTATTCCTCCTGCCCCGGAGACCTCGAGATCGGGCGAGGCCACCCCGTGACTAGGAGTTGCTTGACACCGAAGTTTCGGTTTTGTCCTGACATGCATTGGAACAAGGAAAAAGTGAAAAGGCCCAAAATGACAAACGCAGCCAGCGTCCCACACAGTGAGTTCAATTTTTTTGGATGGACAAAAACGCAGGTTGCGCCGGAAAAACGCAGCCAGCGCCAGCCTTCAGCAAGAGGTCGCGCCCGCGATAAACTGCGTCGCGCCCACGACAAACTGCGTCGCGTCCGCAACGCCCGCTCCCTCGCTCGCTACTATCGCTCGCTGCTATCGCTCGTTGCTGTCACCGCTGCTCGTCGCGCCTGCAACAGCTGTTGTCGCGCCCGCTACGGGCTTCGTGTGTTGCCAAGCTTCAATATCAAAACTACGTAGTTTTGGTTAATTTTGTGTTTTACTATAAATACTTGGTTTTAGCCTCTTTTTCAAGGTAGACTATGTTTATGAATGATTTGCTAATGCAAAGTTGGGGTTTTCTCCCTTTTCTCTCAAAATCTTGTTGTTACTTTATCCATTGTTAATGGTGGTATTAGTAAGTCATTCCTTTATTGATCATTTGGTGGATTCTTCCTTTATGATGGTCATGGTGGGGTGTTAGGCTTTGGTTGTGGATTCTCCTTTATCCAAGGTCATATCCAATCCCTTTGGTGTTCAAGTATTTATTCGATTGTTGCATCAAGACTACAACTCAAGCTAAATTCATCAATCCCACCCATCACGCCACGCTCAAGGGGTCACGGTCGTGAGGTGCTTTCTGGTAGGAAGCGTTCTCTGCATGTCAGGACCTTGAGGCCTGATTTTGCTGGGAAGGTGGTTCATCCCTCACAAGTGTGACAAGTTGGTGTCACGGCCGTGAGGTCCCTTCTGTCTGCACCTCTTCTTTAGTGTCATGGACTCATGTCTGTGAGGTTATTGATTCAAGAACTCAGATCTTGGAGGCGTCACGGCCGCGAGGAATGGTGTCACTGCCGTGACCCTTGTTCTATCCAAATCTTCCTTTTTCCTGTTTCTTTAGCAGCCAAGGCACAATGGGGGTCACAACCATGAGGTAATGTGTCATGGCCGTGACTCCTCTGCTGAAGGGTTGTTCTCTTGGTTCTCCCCGGGATCAAAGCTTGGTTCTTCCTCGTCTCGGGTCGGATCTTCTAGGGATGTCCCGACCCTTCTACATTTCGGCCCACTTTGGCCTCATTTTGCATGCTTTTCCTCCACAAGCATCCAAAAGCCGACAAATCTACAAAAGAAGAAAAATAACATAAAAATACTAATATTTACACACAGAACCGAGGGGAAAGCTAAGGAAAAAGGATGCATTTAGACTCAAAATTGAGCCTAAATAAGGTGGGGGAGTGTAGTAGCTCAAGGTGTTTCTTGAGGCTTTGGTGAAACCATAGAATTAGATGTTGGAGGAGGTACAAATGACCTTCGGAAAGGCCTAGCATTAGGCTTCTCCTTCTTCCTTTATTCAATCTTGATGGCGATGTGGTACAAATTATCCATGGAATGATATGGATGGATCTCAACCTTCTTCGCTATCGAGGGAGATAAGCCGTTCAAGAATCATATCATGGTTTGCTCGGGTGGCTCTTGGATGTCACTCTTAATCAAGAGCTACTCTAACTCTTGGATATACTCAATCACGATTCTTTTCCCTTGTTCAAGGGCGAAGAGCCTTTATAATATGTCTTGCATATAAGTGCTTGGCAAGAACCGCTTGTTCATGAGTTTCTTAAGATTCTCCCATTAAGAAATCTTTTGACGACCATCCCTAGCACGTTTTGCTTTCACGCTCTCAAACCACAATGATGCTATCCTTCAAGCTAGCCACTTTGAACACCATTTCGTCACTCTAACCCTTGGCCTCAAATATCCGCTCAACCAGTTGAACCCATTCCAAATACTCATCCAAATCAAGTGAACCCTAGAACTCTGGTAGCTCAACTTTGATGTCGTGAAGATTATCCCTAGTTGGGTGTTCGCCTCTTCCCCGTTGTCGGAACATATGTATGAAATCCACATCATCATCGCTCAACGCGAAGTTAGGAGGAGGGCGGATGGGACTCGAGGAAGGTCTTTCTTTCCTTGTAGGTGGCGGTCACACCTGGAGGTGTGCGTCAATCCGAGTGAGCCTCGCAGTAATGGCATCAAGGACTTCTCGATGCGTGAGAACGAACTCTCGTAGCCTGGGTTAGGGGCCTCATCGATCGGGTTTCCCACTGAAGTCCTTTGACGCCGACTAGATTCCTCTCGATTGGGATCGTTGGGATGTTCCATACCGAGGAGAATAGGTAGAGGACAAATCGTATTTGGGAAATTTTGAGGAGCTAGTTTCTTTGTAGTTGGCTTGTGTTTGGCTTAGGGTTTTTTTTTTGTAGTTATGCACAAGAGAGACAATAGATGACACGTTGTTGATGAAGAAGCAATACACACCAATACCAAGAACACCAAACTCTAATATCCAATTAAAACAATAGAGCCACAACCCCACAATACTCCAATAGTCACTTGTTCAATGTCAAATTTTCAATCCAACAATGTAATCACACCAGGAATGGGGGTCACCAATATGATCATACAATAGAGAATAACTTTAACAACTAAGCACAGAAAAGATCAAGCAAGAGATAACCTGAGAGCTCTGATACCAGATGGAGCTTATGCATAGTACATGGGTATGATAGAAATCCATGCTTGATAATAAATATGCCTTGTTGTTCTTGAGAAATAGATGATAATGATCTTGAAGGAATAGGAAGATAATAATGATAACCAAGGAAGAACACATCAAAACTTAAACACCAAAGAAACCTGATATATTTTTGGATAAAGGATGATCCACCACCAAGAATTAACACCCCAGCATGATTAGATAAAGGAGAACCATCACTAATCAGTAAAGGAATGACTTGATTTCACAACCATTAACAATTGAATGGATAAAGAGCACAAGATTTTGAGCGATTTTTGAGTAGGTCTCAAAAATTCCTTTTTCATTCATCAAAAGCTAAGTCCCTCTGTTTACCATTTACCTATATATAAGTAAAGATAGGAATAGAACCCAAGAGATATTAGCACTAAATGGGCCGTTAACCCAAGAGTTAATTACATCTCAAAGCGTAATCGAACCCAACAATACATTGGGAAGGAAAAGGCTTAAAACATAATTACATTGATTAGAAAAGAAAAGACAAAACTACCTTTAATGAATAAAGGGAAAAAATCGAGACAACACGGCCATCGGGGTGCGACACAGGTCGTTGCGGCCGCGATGTATTGTCTTGCACAAGGGGGCACCTTCCAGGATGGACCGTCGCGGGCATGAAGGCCGGTGTAGCGGCCAACGACGGACGATGGGAGAAAACCCATTTGAGAATCGCCTTCATGAGTCACGGTCGCGACGTCAGTGTGAGGGATTGACGTCTCAGTCGTGACTATCACGCCAGCTTCCAGATGTCACGAACGTGACCTTCCCGTCGCAGGTGTGACAACCTTTAGCTTCAAACTTCTTTACAAATGATAGCATGGTTCGTGGTTGTGACAGGATCTTCCTGAGCGCGACGGCCAAGACTGGCCTGAGGTCGCGGTCGTGACATTGACGCCACGAACGTGATGACCCTTTGGACCCAAAGTTGAAAAATTGGCCAAAAGAGAGGTGGGGGAAATAGGAATCGCGGTCTCGACTAGAGTAGGCGCCCACGACGTTATGTTCCTCAACCTTAGACGCCCCTAAAGCCTGTCACGGTTGTAACTGAGCGAGCCACGGCCGTGACGTGCCTGATGCTCCCCTCTTCCTTCTTTCTACTTCTCCTTCTCACCTCTTCTTCGATCCGCTTCTCCTTATTCTTGCCGATATGAAAGGAAAACCCCCTCCTTAGATGCTATCACGACCCATCCATTGAATGGCTGTGATCACTCAACTCGGCCCTAGGTCTGTGTGGAACTGGAGTGATTCGGCCAATCGAGAAACAACCTACTTGGCCCATGTAACAAGGGATAAGAAAGGAACCCGAGGTGCTTCAGAAGTAAATTTGAACTTTACGTAATCAACTCATTTGTCATGCAAAAGAGATGATTTTTATAACATGAATACAAGAACAATTACAAAACAAAATTGAATTGTAGATAGTGAAACAAAGAGTATCTAGAAGATGATATTTTTAGGGGAACCTTGCCTAGGCTTCTTGAGTTCTTGATTTTACCATGGTATTGATGAAGTCCGACCGACCTACAAGGTGAAAGAAGATTATGACTTCTAATTGATGCAAAATGGGACAGAATTGGTGTATTTAAAATTTATGGGCCAATCGACCTATAATTGAAAATAGGATTTTTTAGGGCTTTTGTGTTGCTTTTGAGGTATTGGATGTGTTTTGGCTATGATTTTTTGGTATGTTTGGAGGGTTATTGTACGTATGTATTTAGGTTTAGGAGAAAGGTATGAGAGAAAGGTAAAAAAGAAGAGAGAATGCAGTTGAGATAAGTGCATGGGATTAGAAAGAGAGAGTATTAGAAAGAATAGGATGTTTAAGAAAGAAATGAAGTTTGAGGGAGAGAAGATGATAATGAAAGATTGGGGGTCGAGAAAGGTTAGAATCTTTAGAATGGTTTCAAAGTTGATAGGATGAAGATAGATTTCAAAGGAAGTCCCCTCTCTTTAAGCTTATAGGACTTTATTTATAGGCACGTGAGGATGAAGCTGGATTGGTAGGGGGAATGAACTCAACCAAGCTTGAGCACTAAGGTCAAGCATCGAGTCAAGCTCATTCAATCCCGTCAAGGCCAATCGGACTTGAATCAAACCATGCATGTTTTTGTTTTCGACGATGTTCAAAGTGAACCGCATGTGAGTAAAAACATAGGCCAATCGGGCTAAAACATCGTGCATGACATCGTCTCGTGGATGATGCTTGAGTCATGTAGACGGTGCTTGACTTAGGGCTGACAGTGACTTGACCTTAATTAAAGGCCTATTGGCCTTTATTTTTCACATGCCATATTTGTGATTTTTGGACGGTGGCTGACTAGGGAATGAAGGAGGTTTGAACTCATTAATGGCCAGTCGACCTTTAGCTCTGTGCATGCAATTGTTCTTTCAAACTTGGACGATGTTGCTCACAATTGTTGCCATTAGATTCCTTGATGCATGGTACTGCATGGATGTCACGTAGTTCTTGCATGGCTTGGTTTTGATAATTTTTACGTAAAAAGACTCGCATGCACGACTTGTATGGCTAAGGTTTATTGCATTTTACGTAGAAAAATTTTCATGCATGGACTTAACTATCTTACTGTTAAGTTTAGTAATTACAATTCTAGCTAGATAAGAATCTAAATCTGTTTTGAGAAAATTATTGAGTTCATCTAAAATAAATAAATAAACATCTCTGATTTTACCATCCGAAGATGGAATGAGATTCGTTCTTTCAATGTAGGGTTAGGGTTCGCATGCAAATATTTCATGTGGACTTGTGCATGTAGAGTGCATACATGCAAGTATTTAGGCTTTGGTTTCCCTTATTTACCTATTTCCTATCTAAAATACATAAAAAAGAATAATAAAATTACATTAAAAGTATATTAAAACTATGCTAAAATCCCAATGTCTACAATAACATATATTATCAAAATAGAAATAACTTAACTTTTCTTGAATGATGAAACAATTGTAAATTTCAGGAATGCTAATATAGTGGGGAAAATAATGTTACTCCCTCCGTTACAAATTAATTGTTATTTTGACTTATTTTGACTGTCAATTATTCATAAATACAATGAGTTAGAATATAAAAGTACATCCATTATAATTGTTAGGACAATATCTTTATAATGAATGTAATTTTATATTGTATCTCATTATAATGTGTGAGTAATTAACGGTCAAAATTTAGTCAAAGTGACAATTAATTTGGAACGGAGATAGTATTTCTACCCGACAAATATATCTATATCTATATCTATATCTATATCAACATAAAAGCAGTTAAGAAGATGAATGTCACAATTGTTGATTTCCATTTTTGCCCTTAGCACTAACTGCTATTTTCTTCCTTTCCTTCTCCCTAACCATGCTTGTTTATTTCACTCCCACTGGAGACTTAGGCGCAGTTCACATCGGCGTTGATGAGGCAAGGGATTGCAGATGATTTCATGGAGATGGCGGGACAAAGACCACCCAAAAATCTTTAAATACGATTCTGCTATGTGCAGAAACAATTGGGTGCATGTCAGTTTTTTTTTTCTTTCTTTCTTTCTTCTTCTTAGGTGAAGATTCAATCTTTGGTTGAAATTGAACTAAGAAAATTTGATTTTGATTTTTGGGGTTGATTTGATTTTGCAGATGTTTTTCTCAGGCTTGTGGCCTTTGGAAATCACTACTAAGATGCATAAAGTATACAAAAATCGAGACCCTACAAAGGTAATTTAATCGTTCAAATGAAATCTCATCTGGGTTCCCTCTTTTTTTATGAATTTTGACGAGATTTGATATCATCTTTTGACTGTTGGTTGTTGTTTTTGGGATTGCGATTTCTTCACCCATTCAAATGCTTAAATTTATCCTACCTAAATAGAATCAGGTCTCAATTCATACCCTATTCTAAGTTGAATTGATTAAATTGTGAAATTTTAAATATATGACAGTCTAGGTTAGAGTTGGCGAATTTGGGGTTTGAGTCGTCATTGATACAAGTTTGTTTGGGTGTTTGAATTTGCGAATTAGGTTTAATCTTCTGTTTCATGTTTATTTTTGTTTGCTTATTGATGATTTTTGAGGGTGTAGTATGAATCTAGAGAAATTTGGATTCTTTATTCTTAAAGTACGCTAAAATTTGCATTTCTAGCTTCCAAATGGACCAAACTCTATCAAATATGATGCTCTGCTCTGCCCATATCTTTGTTCAAGTTATCACATCTGCCGCTTCTTTCCTGGGTTGAATCTTCATAAACTAAGGCTTCAGTCTGTTATATGGGTGACAGTTTTTTCGAAACTGAATCGTGGGATTCATCTTTAGACCACATTAAAATCACACCCCTTGGCTTTCATAGTTGGAATATGTTCACATCCTATATTCTGCATACCCCAACATTGATTTATACCCCACTGAATAAATCATGTGCTTTTTCCACCAAACCCATTACTTGAATATGCTCATTCAGTCCTGCTTGATAAGAGATTTAATGACTTTCTTTTTCTCCCTAGGCCATTCCCCTCACCTTCCACGCAACTATTCTGATATTAGTGACAGTTTTCACAGGTCCTGATGGCCTGTGAGCTGCTACTCGCGGGCTTCCTCTTTCCTTTCTTCTTTGTAAGCTTGTCCTCATAGTATTCACCTGTTGCTTGACAGTTGCACAATGTCAAAAATCTTGTGTCGTGCCAAATTGTACAGTTTTTTGGGCTACAATTTTCCTGGCTACTTGCCCACTATCCACTGAAAAAGATTGGTTCTGGTTGTTTTCCTCCTTGTCTAGAATGTCTTCACCTACTGATTCCTTTTCTGGGTTGTCGTCAGCCGCTGCATTGATTTATTCTTCATTCCAATGAGTTAATTGCAACTCTTACTGACAGAACCCTCAACCCAACTACTCATCGGTCATTAGTATGGGCAATTTCCACCAAAACCTGCTCATCATTGATGCTTTCTTGGCTCTCTTCATTTACTTCTTTTGTATTTCCCAAGTTTGAGCTGCCAATTGTTAACACTCGTCCCATCCTTGTAAGACCCCAACACTGTTTATTACTGTTATTGCTAACCAACAAGCTTACATTTTTTAAAAGGAAAGGAAATGAAAGTAGGTAGACAAAAATAGAGTTCATCAGAATAATATTATGCACATGATGGATTTTGATTTAACCTTTTCTGTCATGGCAAAGAGTATTAAGCGATCATTTAGGGTGTTACAACAATTGATAATTAACTCATGGGTGCATTAGGTTGTTCTTCCAGTTATGAAAAACCCTAAGATAGTTGAGGAAATGCAGAATTACACATGGTGGTCCTTTCATTTTACTTTCACTTAATCTTAAAATTTGCCTACTAAAGTTTATTAGCTTCCATACTTGTGTTCTATGAGTTATTCCGTAATAGGTTTGTTAGGGAGATAGGTTTCTTTGTTCATTGAACATGAGAAACACGTAAGCTTCATTAGCAAGGTCGGAGCCAGAAAATATTAATTGGGGGTGCCGAAGTTATTACCAATTTAGCAAATGACATTATACTTAAATTTATTCATTTTAGTTTGTTTATCCATATATTTGTATGTATGTGACTCTGTGTTTACACATACACACACATATATATAGTATTGTGCTACTAAAATTGTGTTAGATTAATATTAATAATCAAATAGAAAAGATATTTTGAGAAATTGTTACAAGTTTAAATTTTAAAACAGAAAATGAAGGATAAAGTAATATAACACATGGTAAATATATTGAAAAAATTCCAACAAAAATAAAGAGAACCCAAAATTTAGAAAAACAATGGTTAAAAATTTACAATAGAAAGTACAACTATTCATATTTTTTATGTTTGACTAGGCCCTGTTCTTTTCTGCGGTTGGCAAACTGCGGTGCCACAGCCTACCGCAGTTTGCACAACCCACCACAAAATACCATTCTACCACAATTCACCACAACCTACCACAAATTACTTTTTCTAATTTATCATATACATACAAAAAACTCACCACAACATACCAATAACCCGCCACAATTTCACCACACTATACCGCGTCATACCACGTCATACCGCATAAAAGAACAGGACCTAATTACTGGTAATATTTAAAAGCCTAAAGTAGATTTAGTGCGCCTCTAATAACTCTTAATGAGCAGTCGGATGGCTAGATGCATGAATCATGAACAAAAATCAATCAAAAATAACTAAAGTTTCTTCCCTATGCTAAGTTTCAAACTCATACACACAACCACAACATTGTATTGCCATAAGATTTCACCATCCATCTACACTATCTATTAATGTTGTAAACTTACACAAATTATTATATATGGGTTTCTAAGATGATAGGGGGGGGGGGGGCATGGCACCTACAAATCCCCCTCTAGCTCCGCCCATGTTCATTAGGGAATTCTTGTTATTCCCTGTTGATGTTTATCCTGTACATTGCAATTATGCTAATTAATCTCTTGATTATGAAATGACTATGATATTCTTCACGTAGGTAAAGTTGGATAAAATAAAGTTATGTATATTAGGATAAATAATGGTAATTTTTTGTGAAAGCTAGAATCTTAGATAAATTGAAATCGGTCTAAATATTACTCTTTCAACGTAGATTGTAAAAGACTCAAGTAAATGCCTCGTTAAACCTCTGTTTTTTTTTCCATGGAGTAGTAGATAGCAAACGATTTCTATATCTTGGGTCAATTGAAACATGTCTTTTCTAACTTGTAAAATTTAAGGCTAAGATTGGCGACTGCTGCATGCGACCCTTTCATGCCCTGCTTGAGCAGAATTTCGGAGTATTGGTTTTGGTTTTTGGTTTCGTGAAAACTAAAAATTTGCGTGATGTGGAATTTAAGTATGTTTTATCCAACTTTATAATTTTAATAAAAAATTACCAATATTTACCTAATATACACAACTTTATTTTACCCAATATTTACCCACCCTACCATACCCACATAAAGAACAGGGTAGAAACAACCACAAACAAATAACCCATTGTGTGAGGCATGCTTTTGTGGGTTCTGGGAAATTTGATGCCAAGTCTTCTGCATACGAGGATGTCCAATTTCATAGGGTGAATAAAGAAATTTTTTGGAAAGCATTTATGAAAGATTTGAATGTATTTTGTTTACTTTTGATAGTACTAACTTATTTAGAATGTAGGTCTTTATTTTAGACAAGTCACTTGATTTTCTTTTTGGTTATTCTGGTTGGAGACTTATTAGAGAGTTGAACTGGTTATATGGTGTTGTGTTGTGTAGGTCAAAGATGTGTCCTGAAAATGGATCATCAGTCTGTGTGGGTGGTAAACTATGTTTGAGCTTCTGAGATTCGACTAATGTGATAATATGAAAAGTTGTTAGAAACTAGGGGTTTCTGACAAAATGTTATTAGAATGGTACCTGGAACACACATACCAAAAAGGCAAAAACAAGACTGGGCATTTCATCTTTTCTTAGCTTATTAGGAAGAAATCAAAAGTTGATTGTCTATTGCAATCTATTTTTTATTACATACCAACAGAAAGGGAATTGAAAGCTGGTTTGTACTTCCCTTCTGTATAAGTTGCATGACTCAATGCAAATGCTGACACGTTGATTTTCGCATATAGCTGATGTACAATACAATTACATGCCAGGGCAATAGAAACAAAATGAAAACTACCGTCCATTTGATTATTTTTCATGCCCTTTTTGGCCTGGAAGAAATGACAAGATATTCAGCTTCTTGGAAATTATTCTAAAGTTAACATTTTTCACTATTAGTGGCTACTTTTTGTCTCTGCAATGAATGTTTCTGACTTGTGGTAGATGCCATGGTATGATATTGATACTCGAAATTGTGAGTTTTTTTGTAGGAAATCTTTGGCACTTGTGCTCATTTGTAGGTTCATATTATGTATGGGGATGGATACCTTGTTGATGCCAAGTACGTGGGGAGGAATGTGATTCATAGGGTGCATGAAACATATAACCCTAAGCTGACTGGAAAAGACTTCACATATGATTGGGAAAACAGTTTACAATAATTAGAGGTAGGCCTTGTAAGTTTGATCTAAGTTTCTCTGCCTAAATACCGATGGAGTTAACAATGAGCTGACTGGAAAAGACTTCCCACATGATTGTGGTAGCATGGACTTGAACAGTAAGAGAATTTCTTTAATGATCTGTAGGAATTTTATGAGACCTGTTATACAAGTGCTACCTAATAAGATTAAAATGGTCAACAAACTGTAAGGTATCTATTCGATCAGAATATATCCAGTCGATGTGGATTTTTTGAGTGTTAATTATTTAACAGTGTTGATTTTCTCTCATGGATCTGCACTCCATATGATATGTTGAAACGTGAATCTTCCTACACTATGATTGATAGTTGTGTGCTCTAGAGAACACATTCTAAGAAATCAGATCTTCCTTGTGAGATATTTGACCTGATATTAGACCAAAGACATGTATTGCAATTTTGGTTTGGTCATTTATTTTGTAGTTACTAGATATGCTCTTTTGACTAATTTTGCCCATTTACATGGATTAGACAACAATAGGCCACTTTATGTTTGATGGTGTGTTCAGTTCGGATTTATGGAAGCCTCAGGTCATTTAGCTGATCGGAGGAACTTGAATTAAGCTAAGTGAGAGGAGTTTCAAGGCTAAGAGGAACAATGTTCAAAGTTCAGAGTTTCAGGAGCTTGAATATGATCATTGGAAGTATCTGTAAGACCAGAATCAGAAGGGTGTTCTATCTTACTATTTATTACTTGGTAAATATGGTGTGCCAAAGTTTGAGTGCATGTGCTTCCAAGGGTTAATTTGGCCTAATCTATTTTCAGCCTTGCTCATGATCAGTGCCTGACAAAGTGTTTAATTCCTTTCATTGCTTGGTCGCTTGGTAAGTTCAGTTTGCATTGAGCAGTAAATGGTGTGGTATGCACAATCTCAGATGTTTGAACATTATGTCATGTATGATAATGTCTATATGTTATGCTGTTTAGATTTACAAATTTAGGATTAGTGGCTGATGGTTTATTCTTATATTAATAATGCTCATAAGAGTACAATAGTATTTCAATGTTTCAAGCACAGTACATTTTTTTTTGCTTCAATAATACCAAGCAGAACATTTATGCAAGTAATCAAGAGGTTATAAGACTCTTAGGTTTGTACATATTTTGTCCAATTAGCAGTCATGATTGTCGGGTTCGCACGCGCTGGCCAGACTAGTATTGATAAATGATACAAATAACTTCCATATGTCTATACTCATCACTTAACATATATCCACATGTTTATATTTGTTTTTTTCAAAGATATAAAAATTGAACTGAATAATTATGAAAAATGCTACCTAAATACCTTATTTTCAACTAAATAGAGTGGCTCACATTCATGTCTCCTTCACTATAACACCAAGCTTCATCAATCTCAGACACAATTACATAACTAATAGCATGATGTTTCAAAGGATTCATATAAAATATCTGTTACTTAATTGGTGCGTAGTTGAGATTGACAAATAATATAAGACTAAGAAAACATATCGATTTGAAAATATAATTAATTTCACTATACAGAATACGATTAAAGTGGACTTAATTCAAATATTGAGAACGAAATTAATATAAAATAAGCAAAGAAATTAGGTTGAACTTACACATGAAAGTAGAAATGGTTTAAAAATGATGATGATGACGACGATGATAACGACAATAACATAATAATAATAGTAGTAGTAATAATTAATAACAATGAAATCGATGATAATTAATAATAATCATCGATGTTTATATAAAAAGTAAATAGGGGACAAGATATGGTTTTGTAAACCAAAATTATTTGGGACATAAAAAAGCTAAGAAAAAGTGTTTAAATTATCGAAAGAAAGGATACATATAAAAAGCTAAGAAAAAACTATAATCATCCATGTCCCTTATTTAATTTTTGTATACATTAAAAAGCTAAGAAAAAGTGTTTAAATTACGCTTGAATGTATACATGGTTTGTAAATAATAACAATAATAAAAAAATATTATTAATATTAATATAATAACAATATCAAAAGAAAGGATGACAATAATATAATAATAATAATAATGAACAACAACAATAATTGAAATAGTAATAAATACATGGATGTTCCAATTTTCATTTATGCAATTCTCTTGGCCATGTCCCTTATTTGCTTTTTATATAACATGCTGAGCCTCGCTGCGCCGTGATCGTCGCGCGCGACGGTGTCAAACCGGAAAGAACCGAAAGTAGGGTGTCGCGGGCATGACCATTGGCGTCGTGGGCGCGACACCGTTCTGTCCGAATTCTGCCTTGGGCGGGACAACCCGGGGCAGCAGGGTGTCACGGGCGTGACACCAGATGACTCGGGCGTGACAGTGTTCTGGGCAACTTTTCCCTGCCGACTTCAAACGCACATAACTTCTTCATTTGGGCTCCATTTTAGACCCGTAAGATATCGATGGAAAGCCCTCGGTGTCTAATTTAAGCTCCCAAAATTTGAGACTTATCGGAGTTGTAATGAAGACGTTATGACCCAAATAGTGAAGGCACGCCATTTGAACGTCTTTGAATTCATTCACCGCCATGTGTTTATTCTTGGCGATGGTTCCGAAGCCCCTTAGAAGGCTCGGGAAGGGTCCGATAGAGACGAACCAAAAGTGAACCGACCCCCATACGGTTCACATGGGGTTTAGGGATTTAGAAGCTTTCAATGACGCAATGTTTGCCAAACAGGTTTGGAGACTTGTTAGAGAACCAAATTCCTTAGTGGGGAGAATATTGAAAGCTCCCTACTTCAAGGAGGGGGACATTCTCTCTGCGAATTTGGGCACCCGCCCAAGTTTCACATGGCGGAGTATCTGGGGCGCTAGGGACTTAATCCTAAAAGGATCTAGGTGGCTTGTAGGAAATGGGGAGAATATCCAGATCTGGAGGGATTTAGCGTTTAGCGTTTGCACCAATCCCTTTAAACCCTCCGGCAGCCCAGACGGACGAGGTGCGTCTCGTGAAGGTTTGTAGCGACTATACCCACAAAATTCATGAAAAGGAAAAGGGGAAAAGAGAAGTGAAAAGAAGGAAAGTAAAAACAGACAAAGAGGAACGTGCTCAACAACATAATCAAGCATTCAACCACATTATGATGGAGCTAACTAATCGAAAGAAGCAAATACATGCAATTAAGGATACCTAAACAGGAAATGTTGTCAATGTTTAAGGTTTTCAACATCCAAACACTTTATGCTAAACAAAAACCTTGTACATAGATGCCAGTGTACCCTATTTAATCACGATCAAAACTTAGCAAAATCTCACACTCGAGCTCGTTTAAAGCGAAAAAATCAATGAAATCGAACTTTTTCATTCTTTTCTCCTCTTTTCATTCATTCATTCATTCATTCATTCATTCATTCATTCATTCATTCTTTCTTTCTTTCTTTCTTTCTTTCTTTCTTTCTTTCTTTCTTTCTTTCTTTCTTTCTTTCTTTCTTTCATTCTTTCATTTCGTTAGCATGTTTTGAGATCGAGATGTGGCCCGCTAGGGGTTACTCTCCCAGCGCTGCTTTGCTCCATTCGTACAATTGTACTTAAGGGCCGTGCGTGGTAGCAAATTTCCACTCCTGAAATTACGAAATAACTCCCTGTTTGAAGAAACATGAAAGGATGCACCGGTATCAACAATTCAAGACTCCTCAGGACTAGACACACTCAAGACAAGTGCTTCACAGAGATCTTCAGCAGAGTTGACAGTCACGATCATTGTTACCCTTCCCCTTCTTAGGTTTAGGGCAATCCCTCTTAAAGTGACCTTTATCCCCACAACTATAGCACACAACTTCACTCATGTTCCTAGACTTGCTTTTACCCGTGGACTTCGACCGTCCCCTGGAATTACCAGAATTCCTATTGGTCTTCCTACCCCTGACACTTAAAGCAGTTCCCGAAGATTCACCACTAGAATTCTTCCTACGAAGACCCTCATTAAGCAATACAGACTTGACCTCATCAAATTTCAACTCGTCAGTATCCTTAGCACTATTAACAGTATTTACAAGGGTTCTCCAAGACTCAGGCATAGAAGACAATAATACGCAAGCTCTAACATTCTCAGCAAAAACCATCTTCACTGAAGCAAGTTGTGATAAAATTTTAGTAATCTCATTAATATGATCAGTCACATGACTCACATCCCCACCTTTAGCCATCTTACAGCTGGTTAATTTAGTGAACAAATATACCTGATTTGCTGCACTAGGCTTCTCATACATATTCTCCAGCGCTTTCAGCAATTCATTCGTTGTCTTTTTCTCCATGACGTTAAACCTGACGTTCCGAGCCAATGACATCCTGATTAGGGACATCGCCTGTCGATCCAACAGATCGTATTCAGCCTGCTTCATATCATCTGGCCTGTCCAACAGCGGAACATGCAGCGACTTCGCATACAGCAGATCTTCAATCTACAACCTCCAGTAAGTGAAGTCAGAATCATCAAACTTCTCTATTTCATACTTATCTCATGCCATTGTTTGAAAGCGAGTTCTCTTTCACCAGCCCTGAAAGCTCTGATACCAGTTGTTAGGATCGAAGAGTACTCAAGCAAACCACAAACAATAAGAAATAATAGCAGAAAAGAAATAAGAAATTTGACACCAGGATTTTAACGTGGAAAAAACCCAAAGCGGAAAAAAAACCACGGAATCGATGCACTAGTAATATGAGGATTACAATACAACGTTGTGTTTCTCTCTATCTCGCTTGATCTCAGGGATACTTAATAGGGAGAATCTGAACCCCTATATATACTAGAGAAACATGTGAGGAACTAGGTTAACAATAACTGAAAACCCTAAAAAACTTGTCGCTGAAAGATATAACACACGCGTGGACCTTTGGACGAAGCCCATCAAGGAGTCGTATGCAGAACCCAAAACGCTGGCTGCGTTTCTGGGGCGTTGGCTGCGTTTTCGTCGTTGAGGCTTCTGGACGAGACGCTGCCAGCGTTCTGACGGCGCGGGTGGCGTTTTTAAAAACGCTGCCTGCGTTTTATTTCTTCTTCGTTCCTCGGTTTGGTCTTCACACCCAACAGTTATAGTATCTCTTTCTCTTTTGCAAATAGAGAGGGGTTTGATGTTTTCCCATTAATAATGTCTTGTTTGATATCATATTGGGATTCTTCTTTGATATCTGGTTTTTGAGGAGAAGATGATCCTAACTTCTTCCTTGACATTGAGAGCTTGACAAGAGGTTCCTTCTCTTTTTAATTTTTTTGGCAACCTTGAAGATTTTTGAAATAACAGTTCTTACCTATGCCATATCGAGTTTATACCTTGAACTTGTGCTTCTACACAATGGATTCTTTCCTCTACAATCTCGAAATGTTCTGAAAGATAGACCTGGTTGTGTATCCTCCAGGGCAAAATCTAGTGAATAACATCAAATTAGAGACACATGAATGCATGGAATATAGGATGTCTTAGAAATGAATGGAAAAGAGAAAACGGCGATCCTTGGACACAGTCACAGTCATACATAGTCTTCTAACAGGAGCCTTATTAAACCTCTGTATTACATGCACCATGTACGACTTTAATACATATTGTAATGCCATTTTAAAGAAGAGCATTCAAATCTGTTGTTGTCATTACATCGTTGCAGGGGGACAGATATCATGCATTCAAGCTCTGTTGGAAGAGCTACCAGGGCAGTTCCTTGCTTACATGAGGACCAGAAACATCTTCCCTCCCAACTGATACACATATATGTATATATACACCGTCTGCTTGTGGTTGTAGGAATCAACCTCTTCATGAACGCTAGTTCATGGGGGAAGACTGCCTACATCTAGATCCCTCGTACTACGTTTAAATGTGTTTTACCTGGGAGGTTGTTGTTGTTATCTGCTCGTGATTGTGCACTCATTAACATGAAGCTGCTGCACAATTACCGGGTTTTCGAGTTGGTAATGTGAGGCATGACTCGGTGTCTTGTATTATTGTAAAGCATGTTCATCACGTATATTGTGAAGTTTCCAGGTAATTATGTTCCCTTTAATTGGCTGTGATTCTGTGAAGATTCTGGTCATCGATCACTGACAAATATGCAAGTCTTTCTTTTAGGAGAAAGTAGGGTGTATCTTACTCATATTATCATAACTGGTAGTCGCATACTCGCATTGCATCATCGCCACAACGTGTGATTACGTGCTACTTGACCAAGCAAGCGCGTGGAATGAATTATGGGAAATGACATGGATTTAAAATATTGGTCGTATAAAATATTCTCCTCAGGTCCTATTTTTATTTTACAATACTCTATTTTGTATTTTTAAAAGATGGGGGGGGGGGGGGGGTTTGTTTTTTTGTTAGCTAGAAAGAAAAAAGACGGGTCTTTGAAAATAAAAAATATAAAAAGTCTTCGTATTTGCATTTTTCGTCTCGCCCATCTCCAACGGTAACTTATGGAATGTGCAAGGAAATGATGGAACTGTTATCTCAGAAATTGTTTCCGCAAAATTACTATTTTAGGTACCCCTTCCGTTCCAAATTAATTGACCGAATTAGAACTTTTAAGCATATCAATATATAATTATAATAACTATCAAACTTTAATTAAATTTGGTTTTTCTCTCTCTAATAAATAATGTAAAATAATTGTGGGAATAGGAAAGTGACAATTATTTTAGAACAAAAATAAGTTAATTAAAGTGTCAATTAATAAGGAACGGAGGGAGTAATAGATATTTGTTTGTTAATACACCGGTCACTTTATGGATGTACTTATAGTTGTTGTTAATTATGACAACTAATAAACTATCATAGCTAAAATAAATTTTATTTGTAGATGTGTTCAGTTTTATCTTGATCATTAGTTTTTTTTATTTCACATAAGATTGTAAAATACCCCCTCTGTTTCGAATTAATTGACATATTTCACAATTTTACACTTATCAAGGTTTAACTTAAAAGCCTACCGATACAACTAAATAGCACTATTTTCGATCTAATGTGTTTTTTCGCATTCCAAGGTGTGAGTAGAGGTATTATTGATTGTAAAAATAAACACTTCACATAATTGTTAAAGTTAAAATAATTAAATTAGTTATTAGGAAATGGAAAGAGACAATTCTTTTGAAACAAAAACAAATTAGTTTAAGTGTCAATTAATATGAAACGAAGGGAGGATATTTTTAAATTTTATTTTATTTTGTATTTTTCTGTGCTTGCTTATTTTCTTTTTTTTTTCTCTCCTCCTTGTCTTAACCTTCTTTTCGAAATTATAAGCATTATTTTTATTAAAAAAAATTGTGACTCATAAATGTATATTTGGTGTA